>JAYMTA010000575.1:0-26606 GCA_036897625.1 Pelargonium cotyledonis
ATATATGAATATTTAAGTACATGATTTTGCTGTAATAGGTCAAGTTCAAAATGAATGTAATGGAGAAAGAATCTCCTTTATCTCAACTTTGTGTAAAGCCAAAGGCTAGATTCTTACTTATTTATGGGAAATATTACCTTTACCCATTTCAAAACATTGTATGTGTTGGTGTAATATTTCCTCATTTCATTCTATATTATTGTTCTTAACATTTCACTTATCAAACCAATAGGTCATGTTCAATTCCTTACAAATTGGTACACTGAAAACTGAAGAAATGAAAATGGCAGAGATGAATTCATCAACATATCACAAACAAAATACAAATTTCATTTCAATATCTTACTTAACCATTACAACAACAAACTTTAATACATTACAACAACCACAAATTAAATGCATACCTAACTACCCAACCACATTCCTATCAACATACTAACCAAACAAATGGAATACCAGAACAATGCATTACAAAAGCACCAAACAAAACTGCATTTCAAGCTTTTGAAATTCACTATCTTCTTTTCCCTTCTTCCATATCTGTTTCAGACTTTAATATATGTTCTTCCACATCTTTCTCTTCAAATATACAAGCACATTCAACCTATTTTTCTATTCATAACAAATGAAATTTCTGCAAAGTGGTGCTGTCACAGATGCAGGTCTTGGGATGGAATTTCTATTCAGTTGCAGGTTCGTGAGGAGGTAATCTCTATCGATTTTGATTTTCCCCAACAAACCCTTCATAACTCCAGCGAATCGGAGCAGCCAAAACAGTTTCGCCAAAATCCCCAATTCTTCTTTGCCCTAATTTCTGTATCAGCTGAAGGAAGAAAAAGATGGAGGAGGGAGCGGCAACAAATTTTAAATATATGTGCCAAGCACATAGGCAACTATTTAACTTAAAAAAGAAGAATAAAATGGAGGGAAGGGCAATATGGGCATTTTGAAAAATTAATGAACATGTGCGGAGTACATGGGTCACTGTTTGCCTATTTCTATTAGTTTGGATGGACGGAAACTTTTGTGACATACTTTAGAATAGCTAAAAAGTGCATACTTCAGGATAAATATGTGCAAAAAATGCGTACTTTCACGTAGGTGTCTGTAATTTTACCTTTGAGTAATGCATGGGCAGCCTGTGAAATCTCTACAAAATTAACATCACTATAAATAGCTCTTAAACCTCTCCTAAACCCTTTTCAGTTCGCTTCTTCTCTGGCTGGCTTTTGCGCGCCATGTCCAGGAAAACCCACTTCACACCCCGCGCCGCCGCCGCCTCCGGTGGCGGTGCTAACAGGGGACCACCTGGGATCGGCCAGTTCTATCCAGGACAGCCCAATTTCAATTTCGCTCTTCCAAACCAGCCTCTTCCTTTCGCCCAAAACCCAACTCTCCCCTTCTTCCAAAACCCTAATTTCCATCCCCAGCAGTTCCCTCCTTTCCAACCCCAGCAGTTCCCTCCTTTCCAAGCTCGACCGTTCTCCCCAAACCACAATGACCTAGTCGGGAAGGTCGAGCGTGCGGTTGTGAAGGCGCGTCGCGATCTTGTAGCCGCCGGACAAAGTGTCACCGCGTGGAGAGTGTCGGAGGCTGTGCTTTTGGCTATGCAGGTTGATTCGTGGGGCTCTTTGGGGCTGAAGATGCAGCAAGTGCCGTCTCTTAATAACCTTATGTCCATTGAGGGGAAGGTATGTTTTTTTCTAACTGATGGGTTGGTCTGGTTTGGTTGCTGAGAGATGGTGGTTTTTGAAGATTGATTTTCAGCTTCAAGATAAAGACTGAAAATTTGAATTCTAAACATTGATACATAAAATTGTACTAAAACCTCTATTCATTATATAACACTTGCAGTTGACTAACCAAGGTAAATTAGGTAATGCAAGACTCAGATTCATATATGTTTCCCCTCCAGTTTTCTATTTAACATGTTTTCTTTGAAATCAAATAGAGGATCAAGGTTCTTTTGGTCATATGTGTCAAAAACCTTTTGGACATCACCCAGGACAAGTAGTGGGAGTCAATCATTCACGATTGGAGATTAAATATCAGGCTTACATTTGAAAAACAAGCAAGCTATAGAAAAACATAACAATATATGTACTTTTTGATTCACCTAAGATTGGGGGACCAAATTAATAAGGTTTGTATGCTCTCATGCAAATACTACGATCTTGTAGGCTACTATGACATATAATTTCTTATGCCTATTAATTATATAGTAGGAAACAGTCTACCCAAATTTGTTTTCTTGTATTTACACTCATTTTCTCAGCAACCCTGCAAGATCTAGTCCAAGTCATTTGATAAAGTTGTCTTTTTAATTTCTGATTAATCTGCTTCAGTTTTTTTACCTATTCTTTTTGTCATTTAGATAAATGCCTTTATCCATTGCTTTGTTGGGGTTTCGAGGATCACTACGTTGTATGATTTGGAAGTGGCTATATGCCAAAATGAGGGCATAGAACAATTTGAAGATTTGGAATTGGGTCCACTGGTTAGACATCCGCTTGTTGTTCATTACTTTTCAGTGAATCATGATACAACTGCAGTATTTGAGATAACTACAGAAGAGGTTCTACTTTGTCTTTCTGAATTCATAGATGTTCATAAAAGGAAAGATATGATTAACACTGAGGAAATTTTAGATTACATTGCTGAGAAGCGCTCAGTCATTGGCAGAGAATCTCTCTGTGTACGAGTGCAAAGCTTGGGGTATGTAGCATTTCTTTTTCTCTTTTTAAATAAAATCCATCTTCTATTACATATTTGCTTGCGATTTATAAACATGCATATTTCAACCTCCTCCACGCTCCACATAGATTTCTGATTTTGGTTTAGTAGGTTATGCTTTGATACTGTTATACTAATGTCTAGAAATAGGAAAATCTGTGACGAACACTCCAGAATTTTTTCTGATAACTTGGGGTTGAGTGCTTGAATTTAGCTCAGGAAGGGCTGCGGATCAGTGAAACTTATGTATTATATATGTTGGACGCAATTGAATAAAATTTGTTTCTGATTGTAATTGTTAAACTGTATGATCATAGGTGGCATATTTTTTGCATACGCAAAGCCAAGAGAACAGCGAATGACACACTAAAGAAATGCACGTCAACATTTAATGAAAGAATAAAACCTCATATACTTAATTCAAAGAGAAAACAGCAGCTAGATGATCGCTTTTGTGCTATTTCTCAGCGCGTTAAATCATTTTCCTCTATACGTGGGGAGTTCAGTGGGAAGCACATAAAATTTGTTTCATCAAGTTCAGGAGATGAAGAAAGTGATGATAGCATGCACGAAGATAATAAGAGTGACAAGGACGAGCATAGTCACTTCAAAACTCCATCACAAAGTATCAAGAATCTTGATCAAGTCAGTAGCTGCCCTTACCCATCAGCAGCTGAAGAGATGACGCGACTTGGGTTGAAGGGTGACGTGACGTGCAGTTCAAAATGCGGTGATAGTGATGATCCTAGCCAATCAAAAACACCTTCTGAAAGCAGCCTGGGAAGTCAACAAGCTAGAGGCTGTTCTCAACCATCAAGGGAAGGGGATGACCAACCTGTTGCTACTAGCGGCAGTTCGAAGTTTAAAGGACGTAACAAGTCATTTGGAAAGAGATGGAGATCTGGCTTCCTTACTGCACCACCCAAGAAGAAAGTTAAGAGAGATAAGGTAGGATATATGATGTTGGAATGTGACGATTTGCACAAGGAGGCTACTACTGATGAAATTGGTATTTCCCTTGCTACTGATTCTACGAGGATGTTCATCACAACCTGGAAGGAGGCATGTCGTGATCACACTGTAGCTGAAGTAAGCTACACTTTTGACATGAGATATACTCTGATTCCAAAATTGCCTTTTCATTGTTTGTACAACATCATTTCTTCGCAATACATGCTATTTTCTTCTATTCTTTTTTATGTCCTTTGTGCAACATTGTTATTTACGACTTCACTCCCTGTTAATCTTCAGTTAGTGTTAATTGACATTCCACTTTTAACTTATACCTATGTAGAGACTGGATAACTATTTTGATGTATTCTTTCTTTCTTTTTTGTTATTTTTTTATGAGAGCTTCCTGTTCTTTCTCGTGTACTTTCTTTTCCATATTATTATACTTCCATATTTTCTCTGTAAGAAAAATAAAGTTGCTGTTTAAGTATTTGCTTTAACCTAAATTTTTAGGATTTATCTGATGTACATCAGAACTAGAAGAAAAAGGGCTGACTGGTCTTAAGAACACAAATAAAACATCAAAGTCAAGGGGTAGTTTGTAGTATGAAATTTATCTCTTCATGTACATAATATATGTTTATGTTACAATGTCAATCTACTGAAAGTAGATATCTGTCTTGTTAAAGCAATTTGTTCAGTAGTATGGCATCTCCACTTATTGCCAATTAGTTTTGAGTTAGATGCCTTGACAAGATCCAGAAACCCAGCTTGTGTTGTCTCCCTTTTCTGAGTATATGCGTTAAATCCTTTGTGTTGTTCATCATGTAAGTGAGGTGGAGTGTTCAAGTACTCCGACATTGGTTTGTGATGGTTCCTCACCTGTTAAAGTATTATAAGCTAGATGCCTTGACAAATCACATACTACTTTGTTCTTCATATTTTTGTGCTGAATAATATTCATGTTGTCATTTTGAATAATGCTTCTTGTTATATTTGAAAGATAAATCTTTATGCAGGGATGACCTATTAAGCAATTAGGCTCGTCTGTGATCGAGCATTTTTGTTTTTCTGTAGGTTCTTGACAGGATGCTTCAGTTCTTTAATCCATCAGCTCGTCAAAGAAAGAGGATGAAGTCAATGTTTTCATCACAACCATTTGCTGGATTACTAGAAGTCGCTGTAAGTTGACTGTGTCAATGTTATTATTGTTGTCATAACACGTCATCAAATATTTTCTATAATGAGATGGTTCTCCCTTTTGTAAAACCCTTATTTTTAGTTATAGATTAACCCCATTTAAGCATTACATATATTCACTCATCCTACTGTTTCTACTGTTGTGCTTGTCTAATAGTTTTCTACTATGGCAGCAGGTATGATTTTACTAATGCTCACTTTAAGTGATAATTGAATTTGCAAATTATTCCACAGATTAGGGTCTTCGTAAGTCTGTTATATGTACTGGATTGTAAGCAGAAGCAAGTGCTGATTGAAAAAATTGCTCTTTCAACTTGTATATTTGTAATTGCTATTTAGGCTTATAATGTGTTCGATGAACCTCTTACCTTATTGCTCCTTATTCTCTCTCTCTGCAGCAAAATATATAATTCTTCCCCTACCACTCTTCTCGCCCTTCCCCCACAAAAATGAAAAGGCAAAATTTAATAATCTTTTCATTATTGAATCCATAGCTGTTAGCCTAAAAACAAGTTAAATATGGAAACCGTAGATGTTGATCCAAGTTTAATGATTGTACCATTGCACATGAATATGATATGTAAAAAGATAATCACCCTTTATATTAACAAAGAGTGCATACTTATCCCAGTTTGGCTGTATGGTCCATAACTTAGTTTTTATCTTACGGAATTCCTATATTGTGTTTATAATGAAAAAGTAATGAAGAAGGTATCTTTACATTTCAAAGTATTTGTGTGTATGGTCCATAACTTAGTTATTATCTTACGGAATTCCTATATTGTGTTTATAATGAAAAAGTAATGAAGAAGGTATCTTTACATTTCAGAGTATTTGTGTGTTTGGGATAAGCGAGGTTCAACATGGTTTTGTTTTGTTTTATGGGAAGAATTAATCTAAACTGCATATTTTGGTTTTGACTATAAACCGGAATTGAAGGGAACTGATGAACATTTGATATATATTTCAATTAGTCTTTCTGGCTCATTGTTTTAGAGAAGCTCAAATATGAATTATTTTGATGTATACCCAATTACACAAAATAGTCACAGTGAAATCTCTCTTAATCTATTTTTATATATGTTTTTTTTTTCATGAATTGAACTTTACAATGTATATATGCTACAATAGCGCCCTATTCCTATTTGTTAAACAGTAACAAAATTTGAATCTATTTCTCGAACCTAATTAAAAATCTAATTCTATCTACATCTATGTTCGGTTCTAATCTGATTTTAATTAGAATCACATCTTCAACAGTCACATGTGTCATAATGTTAATTGTGTAATATTTTAGTTAGGGATGATAACTTTTCATTTCTTTTCGTTATGCTCCTAGAAGTTTCTATTTGAACGATATTTACCTAGTAATATTAACTTCAATCCAAAATTGCTCTCCTAAATGGTTAGATGTCATCTAGGTTCCGCACAATCTACCCTTGGATTAATATGGAGATTTGCACGGCGAATAAGCATTGATGGTGGCCATTGGAAGAGTAATTTATGTTTAAATTGCCTCTGTAGTGAACATTTTAATACTAATTAACTCGCAGGCATTATTGTTCAAATTGAAATGCTAGAGACCAATCAAAATATTAGGGAACTACTTACAATTTTCTTTAGGGAACTCATGAGGGTTTGAAATGGAATTATCCTTGTATATACATGAGTGTGTACAATTTGGACTTTGACTGTTTCAATTTTGCTTCATAGTAAGCTGAACCAAATTGTCGGTTCTATATTATTCTTTTCTTTCAAATCAAGTTTATGATAAGTGAACCTAGCAATCTGAACAAATTGGTTGGTTTGGTTTTTCAGTTTGACTGAAATGAACACACTCCTGATCATCTTTTTAGTATCCGTCTTTCTATCTTCAGCTTGTAATTGTAAAGCACACAATGCAATCGAAGTCAGCTTGTGTTTATTCAAGACCAGTGTAGTTTACAATTTTCTTGTATGAATATTTTGTTCATTTGGACTATTATGTGGGCCATTTGGTTAAGTTGCTTCTTAAATATTACAGGTAGCATCCATCAAATCTGGATTGTGGGATAACATCTATGACTCTTTCCAGGCCATCAGTCAAGATGAACTAAACAACTCTCTTTCTGGGAAGTGTCCTGAACTGGAAATCATAGATGTTGAGCCAAGTGAAAAGGCTGCACCAGTTGTTGGTATTGGCATAATAGAATGCGAATTCAGTACGTATTGCTCTAAAATAATGCTTTGTGAAGTGATTATCTTATTCTGGATATTTGTTATTTCAGAGTTTTGAACATTAACACCATTAGAAACAAGATCTAGGCATCTAGCATAGTAGGGAGGAAAAATGTATTGGTTATATCTATTTTTAGAAGTCAGTTTTGCTTTTTGAATATAACTCCCTGAAAAGTTAGGGGGAGATGCTTCTGAGAGCTCCCTTATATCTATTTTTTCTTCCCATTCTTACCATACACCAACTTGTTACAACTGCTTTAATACAGCCTTGCCGACCAATTTGTCGATGGTATTTTGAGTGCACCTTTTCTCTATAGCTGTGTTAAGTCACTTTTTAAAAGTTTCATCTATCCTAAACTGCCCCTCGGAAAGGTTTACCCCTGCTTTGCTGTCTGGAGTGCAATATATAAAATTTAATCACAATCACATCTTTAGACCTGCCAGTGTTTATGCTTGCGGTTGTTTTCTGTTTTTTAACATTGAGTAAGCATAACATAACGTACAATCAAGTATCAAATTATTTGCAACAGTTCTACAAAATTAAACTGGCCTTGTTTTTCAGAGTTTTCAAAACTGTACATGATGTGAACTTGGTCAAGCAGCTAAGTCACTGTGAGGTGATTGGTTCATTTAGTTATCCATGCATGATTGCAGTTGCCCTCTTACGAGTTCTATCAAATTTGATTTTTGTCTCATCATCATTTGCACAAGATAGATGGTTAAAAGAACCTTTTTGTTTGTTGTAAGAAAAATTGTACCACAAAAATTGGAGCACCTATGTGTTAAATAAAGCAATGTGGGAGCTGACATGTATTTTTCTTCTTCAAATAATCTTTAGATCATGATTGTAGTGAACATTCTTTCTGCTTATTCTGTTTTTCCAGTTGGGCTAACCTGTTGTGTATACGCTGCTTAAACTACTAGTCTGGTCAGATATAGACAGTATTCTGCATTTAAATTCATATCTTTATCATGATAGGTACTGTAACTTAGAAAATAGTAGTTAATTAAGATTGTCATCAGTTATCACTTATCAGGCTCAAAGCAATTGAGCATACTGTTGTGACTTCAACATAGGTAATACTTGTTTCTCATAAGAGTTTAAAGTGTCTAGCTGGCATTTGGTGGACTACTCTTTCTAGAATGCCTATTTGAAAACACTGTTAAAACTTCTGAGTTTTGTTTTATTCTGTCTCTACTTCTATTTCCTAATAAAAGTTTTATATTCCGCTGCAATGTATCATATCTCTTAAAAAATTACAGGTGTCAAAGATGTCATGGACAAGGTTGCAACCTATTTTGAGCATGATCTTGAAATGCATAGCAACAGAAGATTACCAGTAGAAAATATACTTAAGGTCTTTAAAAAGCTTTGCCATTGTGAGTCTTGGGTAGCTGAGCAATTCAATGTAAAAGAATTTAATTCCCTCGCTCATGGGGATTTTTTCATTTTCTTAGAGCAACATGCTTCTATGTTACCAAACGGGTTGCGTAAAATTTTGAATGGTGATAAATTTGAGAAGTCCCCATTGGAAGTTTGCCTGCCAGAGCAGCAGCTAGTTGAATTGGTATCTCAAGCTTCAAATACTTTATCTGAAAAGAAAATTGTAACCAAACACATGATATCTATGCTGCTTTCAAGGCAATTCCCAATGCTCAATTTTAAAATACGGGAAAATGGTTCATTGGAAGACTTTCTAGATATTGTTGAGAAGCAGAAAAGCAATGCGAATTCGAAATGTGTCGTATTTTCTGCACCATTCTTAGGATCTTATTTTAATGGATCTGATGAGAGCAACTTATCAGAAGCCACTGATATGAGAGCTGACATTGGCAACAAAGCTATAACTCCTAAATCTGTTACATCTAAGGATGCAATTGAAGTACTATGTAGGGCCCCAATGTTATCAGATCTTAAAGTTTGGTCTCACTGGAACACTATGTTTGCTCCTTCACTTGGTTCTCTGGTGGAATGGTTGGGTAATGAAGTCAGTAAGAAGGGATTATGGTGTTTGGTGACAGAAGATGGAAAAGTAATTCGTATTAATCCTTTAGCCACTGTAGATTCATTCTTGGAAGCTGCAGTGAAAGGGTCATCCTTCCAGACTGCAGTGGAACTTCTATCGGTCTATTGCATAGTTGGGGGTGAAAAACATGTCCCATTGTCCCTTCTGAAATGCCATGCTCGTCATGCATTTGAAGTTATCTGTAAGAATTGTCTGGAAAACGTGGAGGTAAATGATAGTCAGAATATTCTAATGCATGGAAATACAGAGCAAATTTATGACGGAGTTAGTTCTATGGATTTATGCAGTAAACTACACAACAACTTGAGCAAAATGAATAAAGTAGTGGTTGTTGCATCAAAGTTTTTCCTCAACTGTCTTAGTTATTTCCCATCCGATCATCGTGGATTTGCTGCTGATGTGCTTCTTTCTGGGTTGCGATCTGTTATTAAAGATGTTCACTCTGTCATTTTATCGGAGTGCACCCATTTAGAGCAACGTATAATGCTTCATGATGTTGGAATGTCCCTTGGCATAGTGGAATGGATCAACGATTATCATGTATTTTCTTCTACCAACAGTGCAGATTTGTCAGTGTCTTCCGAGCCTTCATGCTTGAGAGCTGCTAGGTCTGGGTTAGACTCAAAGAACAAGCAAGATATGCCCGATGGTTCTCCCTTTCCTGATGGAAACATGATTGTCTCTGCAGAGGCAGATTGGCGTAATAGCAATCACGGTAAAGTTCATTGCAACATTGATGGTGCAGAAGAAGTTTCCAGTAGTAGCACTCTGACTTTATCTGAACTCAAAGAAAATACTGATGCCACTCTGGTCATTGAATCTATAAGGCGAGAAGAGTTCGGTTTGGATTCAAGTCTTCCAGACATGGAAATTAGCATGTTGAGAAAACAGCACGCTCGCTTGGGGAGAGCACTTCATTGTCTTTCTCAAGAACTATATTCTCAGGATTCTCATTTTCTTCTCGAGTTGGTTAGTGCCCCCCATTTTCTTTCTTGTGCATAGTATTTTTAAACGCTTAAATAATGTGATTATCGCTTCTTGTTTTGTATAAAGAATTTAAATGTCGGCTTTATTTAATCAAACTTAGCTATATACTTGTTTATGCTTAGTTGTGGAAACTACACTTTGCATGATATTGAGGGATATTTGGTGTTGAAGTGTGGGTAAATGTCCCACATTGGATAAATATAAAGATGAAAAGGCTAAATATAATGGTGCGAGTGAAACCCAACTAACAAGGTTGACCTTTTAGTATGGGAAGCCCAAACCATTGTATTTAGCCTGTTTATGAAATTTAACATGGTATCAGAGTTGGTTTTGATCCATATTTGGCCCAAAGGTGGCCCGTTTATGTTGCCTCTTCACCCACTTAAACATTTGGTTGCTGAAATGTAATTTCTAATATTAACTTTATAAACTTTTTAGTATTACTGTGGTAAATTTTCTGGCCCACCCCATGTTCGGGTGTTAAGCTTAATAAGGCACCCCCTATAGAATGTTAGAACACTCTAGACACAAAGGACAATTTGGAAGCTAAGGTTGCATCCAATTTATTTTTTGTTGAATTTGATATGAAAATGTAAATAGTAAAAAAGTAATTCATTTATATAGCTTGAAGATACATCTTTTGAAGCATTTATAGATAATGTATGCATGATTCATGCAAGTCACGTTTTCCAGTTTGTCTGTTGCAGAACAATGCCTAAAAAACTGGACAGGGGGTCGAACTGGTTTGACCTATCTGGCTAGTCAGGACCTCGGTGACATGTCATACAGTTTTTTTTAAAAAGATTGTCTGGGTTAGAACTGAGTGCCCCACTTTGTTCAAGAACCGGACAGTCTGGTCCAGTATTCACTGTGTTGTAATAGATGTCAAAAAAACTTGAACTTTATGGAGTATGTACTGGAGAAGTTTGTTGTGATGTATAAATTATTCAAGTGATTTAAGAAGCCAGCTGAATTTTACGACAACAAGGCAAAATATGAAGTTGAAGGAAGCCTCTTCACATGGTTCACATGGCATACCTAAAATGAATTATAAGAAAGAAAAGGCTTATGTGGCACACAGCGAGTAACCCAGTAATTCAAGCTGGCTTTCTTTTGTGTTCTTTGTAGTTTCACCCGCTTTGACTCACAGCTGACCTGAACTGGTAACACATTTTCTGTCGATTACGTGTGAATACAAACTCACAGGTAGTCTACTTTGTTACATGAAATTATAGGATTTGCGTAAGCTACCACCTCACCTTTTCTCATTTAATGAGTGTAGGTGTTAGCTCCAAAAACTCAATACGCCAAGTAAAGTGTGATATGTGCATATTACCCCCTTTTCCTCTGTTAAATTTTATCTGCGAAATCTTTCATTGCTAAATCTGCTACTATATCTGGAGTTCACATAAACCATTAATTGTATGGAATTGATATGCGCTTATCTTTTAGTCCTAATAAGCTTACTGTTTATTTTTTACATGTGTACTACCATTTTAATTGTGTTCATGCTTAATGTTTGTAACTTATGATTTGAGCATTGGTATAAAGTTAAAACAAATACCCAACAAGATTTGATTCCTTACCATCTATTACTCCATTATGCTTCAGGTTCAAAATGCTGACGATAATATATATCCAGAAAATGTGGAACCAACGCTGACTTTTATTCTTCAAGAGGCAGGCATTACTATTCTAAATAATGAGTGTGGCTTCTCTGCTGCGAATATAAGAGCACTTTGTGACGTTGGAAATTCAACAAAAAAAGGATCTGGTGCTGGATACATAGGGCAGAAAGGCATTGGCTTCAAATCGGTATTTCGGGTACGTTGGAAATATATATCTGTGTTTGTCATTCTTGCTTCTCTTGCTCTTGTTGTTAACTCTATGGTGCTTTTTCAGCAAACAAAATGCTGTAATAAAATTTTGCTCTTGTATATATAATAAAGGTACCTAGATTGCGAAACATTTTTGTATGTGGAACGAAAACAGGAACACATAATGTTAGGATGTTAGAGTTTGGAACGTTAGGGTTAGGGTTATTTGGAACACTCAATTTGCAATGTGGAATTTTTGTTCGAAAGGTGAAATATTTATTTAATAAAATAAAATTTGTGAGATAAAATATTTAACAAAAAGCATTGAGTAATAACATAATTAATTGAATAATTCTCAAACTTACAACGGGAACAGAGAATTCCGTGTTCGGGTCGTTGGCCCTCCTCGTTCAGGACGAAACTTTCTGGAACGGAGATCGGCAGATCGCTATCAGGTAGCGTTTTCTGGTAACTTATATATACAAGTGCAAAATTTGACTGCTGAGTGGCCACTGCACTTCCCCACAATTCCAGAAACACTAATAGCTAGTCTACTGAAGCTAAAATGAAGAACGCCAAACAATTTGGTAGCAATTTTATATTCAGAGCATTTCAATAACTTTTATTTGTCAGTTCTAAAAGATTCTAGTATAGCAAACATGCTCGTAGTCCCTTCAGTTATGCAAATTGTCTGAGGGGATCCATTGTGTACATATTTGCTGTAGTGTGGCCCTTCCTGTTCCCATGGCATCCCATATTCTAAGGTTTTTTGAATGTTGTAAGTTCTCTTTCTTATAGCTTCATTTTTAATACTACATTTCTGAAGGTTAGGTTTAGAGATCGGTTGGATTGACCTTAGATTTATTATTCACACTCGGTTGCTTTTTTAGTTAATGATATATTGCTGACCCGCTTTCAAACAAATGGTCTTACTGCAGGTGACAGATGCTCCAGAGATCCATTCAAATGGGTTTCATGTCAAATTTGATATCAGTCAGGGTCAGATTGGTTTTGTGCTGCCAACACTAGTACCTCCTTGCAATCTTGACTTGTATAGTAGGCTGGCATCCACTGACAATGATCCAAAGGTTAATGACTGCTGGAATACTTGCATTGTGCTTCCTTTCAGATCAAAATTATCAGAAGGGAGTGCAATGAATAGCATTATGACTATGTTTTCAGATCTTCATCCTTCTTTGTTACTCTTTCTTCACCGCCTGCAGTGTATCAAATTTAGAAATATGGTCAATAATTCTCTCATTGTCATGAGAAAAGAAATTGTGGGAGATGGCATCATAAAGGTTTCGCTAGGGAAAGAGAAAATGACTTGGTTTGTAGTGTCTCAGAAAGTGAAGGCAGATATCATTCGCCGAGATGTAAAAGCAACAGAAATTGCCATAGCATTTACACTACAGGAATCAGATAGCAGGGAGTATAAGCCACGTCTAGACCAGCAACCTGCTTTTGCTTTTCTTCCTCTAAGAACATATGGTCTGAAATTTATTCTCCAAGGTGATTTTGTTCTTCCTTCATCCAGAGAGGAAGTTGATGGAAATAGTCCCTGGAATCAGTGGTTGTTGTCAGAGTTTCCTGGTTTGTTTGTAAATGCAGAGAGATCCTTTTGCGCCCTTCCTTGTTATAGGGAGAACCCAGGAAAGGCCATAACAGCGTATATGAGCTTCGTTCCACTTATTGGGGAAGTGCATGGGTTTTTCTCTAGCCTTCCACGTATGATAATTTCTAAATTACGCATATCAAATTGTTTGCTTCTGGAAGGAGACAATAATGGTTGGGTTCCTCCATGTATGGTGCTACGAGGTTGGAATGAACAAGCTCACAGTCTTCTATCAGAAAACTTGCTTCGTGAACACCTTGGCCTTGGATTCCTGCACAAAGATATAGTTTTGTCTGATCCACTAGCAAGGGCATTGGGTATTGAAGAGTATGGGCCCAAAATTTTACTTCAAGTTATGACCTCTCTTTGTCATATGGAAGATGGCCTCAAATCAATGAGTCTAGGTTGGTTATCTTCTTGGTTAAGTGAACTTCATTCTGTGTTATTCCATTCTTCGGACAGAAGTTTTCTAGAATCTGGCAGTCAATGTGATCTCATAAAACAACTTCAAGGGATTCCATTTATTCCTCTTTCAGATGGTACATATAGCTCAATTGATGAAGGTACAATTTGGTTACCATCTGATGGCGTGGGCGTTAGCTTTGATGGCGAGAATGGGCTTGAAGCTTTTCCAAATATATATGCTAAACTTCGGACTGTAAATCCCGCCCTTTTTGCTGTTCTGTCTGTAGATATAGCAAATGAAAGCATGATATCAACAGATAGCCTGACCAGATTGCTTCATCGAATTGGAGTCCAACGGCTGTCTTCACATGAAATTACTATGGTGCACATGTTGTCAGCTTTAACTAATGACAAAACAACTGGTAAAGACAAGAATTTGATGACTGAATATCTTTGCTTTGCAATGATCCACCTACACTCTAACTGTCCAGTTTGTCGAGTTGAAAGGGACTTCATAATCTCAGAGCTGCGAACTAAAGCTTTCATATTGACTAATCATGGTTTTAAACGCCCTGTTGATGTGCCAATTCATTTCAGCAAAGAGTATGGGAATCCTGTTGACATAAATAAGCTAATTAATGTTGCATATATGAAATGGCACGAGGTTGACATCTCTTACGTGAAGCATCCAAGCACTCAATCACTCTCACGTGGACTACTTAAGTGGAGGGAATTTCTCCAAGATTTAGGTGTCTCAGATTTTGTGCAGATAGTTCAAGTTGATAAGAATGTTGCTGATATATCTAATGCTGCTCTCAAGAACATTGTATGGAATAGGGATCTGATTTCCCCTGGATCACTTGCCAAAGATTGGGAATCACAAGAACTGGTTAATTTATTATCAGTTTTGTCTTCCAATGGAAGTCGGGAAAGTTGTAAATATCTCTTGGAGACCTTCAACATATTATGGGATGATTATTTTAGAGATAAGGTTGCAGGTTACTGCAGTTCTATATCTAGTGGGGATAGCAAACCTTTCAAGTCTTCATTTATAAGGTGTGTTTGTGATGTTCAATGGGTAGCATCTAGCATAGATGATGAGCTTCACTATCCAAAGGATTTGTTCTATGATTGTGATGCTGTGCGCTTGATCATGGGATCCTCTGCTCCATATGCTGTTCCAAAGGTTAGTTCGGTGTACCTATTTACCGGATTGCTCCAGTGTTGAGTTTGTTAGCTAGCTGTGACATAACATGTTTGCGTAGAAAAAGATTAGAGGGGGAACATAAAATGCGTCAATTGCCTTATCTAAAACAGACAGATTGGAAGAAAGTTTTATCGTTTACCTTTATAACAAAATCCTTTATCGAAAATTTTCATCTAAAATGTAATGCTTAGCTGTAAAAGCAATTACTACCTTTTACTCGTGAAATTGAGGGTCTCATCTGACCCTTATTTTTACTTATTAGTTCACTTGGTGATGGTATTATTGCAACAGGTGACTAATGAAAAACTAGTAAACGATATTGGGTTTAAAACTAGAGTTACGCTTGATGATGTCATGTCAATCTTTAAAGTGTGGAGATCTCAGACCCCTTTCAAGGCCAGGTACTGCATCTTAAATTTCTTTATTTTCTGCTTTTATTTGATTTTATATTTTAATGTTTGGATCTTTAGCACACTCTTAACATAGCTGTGATTGATTTACAATAGAAGCTAGTGGATAGGGCTCTCTTGTTCCTTGCATTGGTTCTTTTATCAATTCATGAGATGGCAATGTTGTATTCTCTTTCGCAATAGATATAGTTCTGAAATATTGAACACTTTATACATGGTGCTTAGTGTTGTTATGACATGGTAGTGATACTATTATATGACTAGTAATCAAGCTGAAGAATGACGTTTTGGTTCATTAGTAAATATATTTGCTACTCTGATCTTATTCTGTTATTTTTTCTATAAAAATAATCTTAAAAAAGCATATCGTATACTTCAGTTTTCCAAATGACCCTCTTTGTTTTTTGTTAGTTCGAATAAGGAGATTACATCAGATCTGTAAGCATCAGATTTTACCTTGTACTATGGTAGTTGAATATCATTCTACCACAGGAGTTCTCTACATATTTTTCCACCCTGAATTTTGGATTCAATAGTGTTAAGAGTATAAAATAAATATTGGGCTTCAACTATCATGTTAAGCTTTAGATGATTTGGTCCTCTACATGGTGTCATAGCCTTATTGATCTAAAA
Organism: Pelargonium cotyledonis; assembly: GCA_036897625.1. Classification (NCBI taxonomy): domain Eukaryota; kingdom Viridiplantae; phylum Streptophyta; class Magnoliopsida; order Geraniales; family Geraniaceae; genus Pelargonium; species Pelargonium cotyledonis. The sequence continues at coordinate 16,203 of JAYMTA010000575.1, forward strand.
GTCATAAGTTTGAGTCTTGCCGCCACTATGATTAAATTGTATTCAAATTCCAGCTCATAGTAATAAGAAGACCCATGCATGGATCACGTGTAAAGCGAAAATGGGCTTGCTTGCACGTGAGGGGTTGAGTATAAATTTATTTGTGAGTCTTCAACTATCAGTATAAGTTTTTTACTGTAAAGTTTGTAAAAGTTACATAAGTAGAACTTTGCCAAGAACAGTTGCGTAGGTAGAGGTGAATTGGTTTTAAACCATTCTGGTGAACATATTTGATTGCATCTGTTGGCCAAGTGGTAAAGTTTTTTTTGGCTGCACTAAGTACAATTAAGTAGATGGAGATGAACTGGTATCAGTCAGTCAATTGGTAGGTTGCTCCATTCCTCTCCTCTTTAAGGTTAAGAGTTTGTAAATATTTGCATCTTATTTATATCTTTTACATCACGTAATCATATATATACTACATAATTTTTTTCTCTCTCAATATGTTATCCATTTGAATTGTGGAAAAGCGGTTTGATACAAATTGTCCTCTGTTTATGTACAATGGTATATTTCTGCCATATAAAGTTGATGGATGTTGCATTGTGCAGAATTTCCTTTAAAGAAATTATCTATTGCCTACATTTGGATTATAGTTGTTGACCTTCTTTGTGCAGAGTTTCATGTCAAAAGTGTCTATGTTCTTTTGTTTGCTTTTGGATTATAAATATGCAGTATAATGTTGTATAGATGAATGACACTTCACCTTTTTCTTTCAGCATATCACAAATGTGCAGACTGTACACTTTCATTTTGAATGAAATGGCTGTGTCAAAGCGAAATATTGTTCAGGAGCTCTGTTCAGAACCTTTTATATTTGTTCCATATGCATCTGACTTTGGGTCCGATGATGTGATTACTGGAATATTTTTTACTCCAAAAGAATTATATTGGCGTGATTCGAGTGGCACCGTGGATCTCCTGAAGGAGAGAAATCCTCGGGATGGCTCTGTTGTCAAGACTCATTGTCCCTTGAACAATACCTTGTGCAATGTCTATCCAGGCCTTCGTCACTTTTTTATTGATGAGTGTGGAGTATGTGAGATCCCTCCTGTCCGTAGCTACCTTCAGATTTTGCAGCAATTATCAGCTTTTGCCTTACCATCCCAAGCAGCTAAAGCAGTGAGTAGCCAAATAAATAGAAGCAAAATTGACATGGAAATTAATTTTGGAATTTTAAAACTATATTTATTTATTTTTGCCATAGGTTTTTCGAATGTTTCTGAGTTGGACTGATGAACTGAAATCTGGACTACTGGATTCGGAAGATATCATTTACCTTAAAGAATGCCTAAGGAAATTGGAATTTGCTATACTGCCCACTATACAAGATAAATGGGTTTCTCTACACCCTTCCTTTGGTCTTGTGTGCTGGTGTGACAATGAGAAGTTGAAGAAGGAATTTAAGAATTCAGATAATATAGATTTTCTCTACTTTGGCGAGCTAAGCAGTGATGAGACAGAGATGCTTCAGACAAAAATGTCCACCCTCATGCAACAATTAGGGATCCCTGCTCTTTCAGAGGTATGATCTCTCACTATCTCCCTCCCCTGCAAAGTGTTTGCACATGGATGTGTGTTCCTTTTTATCCTATCTGTTCACTGTTCTAGCCTGGGCTTTTGAGATGGAGGGAACTAGGATGTTTTGGATATCTGCATATGTTAAATATAGTGCTAATTTTCATTTATATAACCAGTCTTGTACTCTTCTCCATTTCAATGTTTATAAGATCCTTTCCTTCTTCTAAGGTTCACCTGGTCCTTGAAAAGACCCCCAATATGGGTGATTATTCGAACAATATGTAGTTATATACTATCTTACAACATGCCTTCCAAAAGGAAAATGCAAAACCTAATGACATGCAGCAATCTTTAAATGCAACTTAAACTGACATTCATCTCCTTTGTCATCTTTCCTCTCTTGAAGATACATATCTCTCTGTCCTATGGCTATTTTTTATATTATAAGGAAGCATACCAATTGAGGCTCGAACCTGAGACCTCTAGAAGAGCAAACATCTTAAAAGCCAATTCCTCTGATGATAGTTGGTCTGTCCTATGGCTATTATGCAGTGTACTTGCTAAATGGATGAACAATTTCATCTGGAGTTACTTATATTGTCTTAGTCTCTTAGATTATTACTTTGTGATTTTGTTTGTTTGTGTCCTTCCTGGCCACAATTTGTTTCCCTCTAGTCATTGGCCATTGAAAAATAAATTCTATTTGCATGTATCAAAAGGAGCTAGTAATAAAAAAGATGTAAATTTCAGTTAAAATGGTTAATGATGCAATAGTGGGGTCAGAGTACTCACTGTTTGTAGGATCATAGTCCAGTCATTCAAGCTAGCAGTAGGATCTGAATTAATCTATAATGAGGGTGGAAAAATAATCCCCATGTCTTTCGTGTGAACCTATCAACCAGTATGAAAAAGGAGTTGGGGGTTTCATTGGGGGTGAAGTACTTTGGTAGTGTATAGTGGCTTTGGGGTCAACTGACAGATAGACCCAGATAGACTCTTATATAATACTAGTATACAGGCTACTTCTACTACCGATATCTGCATAGAAGTTCCCTCTCTCGCTCTCTCATGTTGATAATCTACTTTTAGATTAGAGTCTAATATTTTCTTCAATCTTTTTTTTTTAATCCTTTTTTCAGGCTGTAACTCGTGAAGCTATCTATTATGGTCCAGCAAACAGTAACCTGAAAGCTTCATTGGTGAATTGGGCTCTTCCTTATGCACAGCGCTACATGTGCAGTTTATATCCTGATAAATACACTCATCTCAAGCAGTCCGGATTCGATAGGCTGAATCGTCTACGTGTTCTTGTTGTTGACAAGTTGTTCTACAGGAATGTCATTAAGAGTTCTGGTTGTGTGTCTAAGAAGCGATACGAATGTAACTGTCTTCTAGAGGTATGTAGTGAAATTGCTTCAGTTTATTTTATTGTGTGTGTGTAGCTCAGCATATTTTTATTGCATGTATTGAATTCTAGTTGGTTAAGATAGTAGCTATGGCTTTTCTTTTTGGGGATATAAATGCGGGTGTTAAATTCTTCTAAACTGTATCTCACTTATTCATTGGTTTCCAGGACGCAGTCTTGTACTCAACTCAGGAATCAGATTCTCACTCCATATATATGGAGCTTTCTCGTTTATTATTTGAGGGAATTCCAGAATTACACTTGGCAAATTTCCTTCACATGGTTACAACCATGGCCGAATCAGGCTCCTCCGAGGAGCAAACAGAGTTCTTCATCTTGAATAGCCAAAAGGTGCCGAAGCTTCCTGATGGAGAATCTGTATGGTCCATTTCATTAGCAGAGAATGACGAGACTCCGGAAACAAGTTCTGCTGCAACAGTAACTAATCAGCAACAGCCACCATCTTTCAAGAGAAAAGCAGGAGCACAAAACTGGCCACCTGCAGATTGGAAAACTGCGCCAGGTTTCAGTTATGCTCACGCAAATGGTTTCAAGACACAAGCAGCTATACAACCCAGCAGCGGTGGACAAGTAAGAGATGATGATGATGATTCTGGAGACATTGTCATGAAAATAGATGATGTGGTTCCTGTCGAGCTAAATGTTGACTGGACCATTGAGGATTTTTCAGCCTCAGCTATGACAGCAGCGGGTTTACCAGACTCAAAAAGTATGGAAAACCAGCCAGCCCAGGCAAATGATTGGCATGCTTCTACTATGGATATGGCATGTGATCCTACCATTGATTTAGATATAGTCTCTGGCGGTCCAGATATAAATCACTTTAGCAAAAGAGATCGGCTTAGTTATAACATCCCAAATATCGCGCAAGCAATGCTAACTGGGAGAGAAGGTGAACGTGTCGCCTTCAAGTACTTTTCAGGGAAAGTTGGTAAGGATGTGAAATGGGTGAATGAAGAAAGTGAAACTGGATTACCATATGACCTTGTCATTAGGGAGAAGGAAGCAAACAAAGAGTACATTGAAGTAAAAGCAACTACATCTGCAAGAAAGGACTGGTTCAGTATATCAAAGAGGGAATGGGAATTTGCAGTTGAAAACGGGGAATGTTACAGCATTGCGCATGTAGTTTTATCAGACAAGAATGTTGCAAAGATCTCAGCGTTCAAGAATCCAGTAAAATTATGCCAACAACGCCAGCTGCAATTGGTTATGATGATGCCAAGGAATTAGGTGTAAAAAGACATATCGTGATAGGAGAATTGACGCCAACGAGGCTTATAAACGGGTTCATCACTACAACCACAAGGTGACACCCAAAACACTGATACCCTATTCTCTTTTAAAAATTTGGGACACTGCAGATAGGAGAATTGACAATAAGGATGAGTCATTCATATTATTGTGTGAAATGGGTCTGTTTGTTGTACCAATAGTTGCAAAGTTGTCTGTTTTACTTTTGTTCATTCTGGTAATGGTTCTGGCCAATGTATATATAGTAAGACTAAAGAATGAAAAGAAAAACATATCAAAAGATTTAATTAAATAGCTGTTTGAAGCACTTTCTAACTTGTACTGTTTATCATCTTTCTTTGTTGTGAAGAAATTTCAGATTTGATTATAGGAATAAATACAAATGGTTACCATGCCCCTGTCACATTTGTAACGAATTATCTCAATTTTATTTCATCACTTTTGACCATCCACCAAGACATGTCATACCAAATGGTTAAAACATTTTAAACTTTTTCAGAAGTCTTGAGATCCGTTGTAAAAAAAAAAAAAAATCTTTTGCCGACCCCAAATTATTTTCTACTAACTTTCAGTTGTTAATTTTTACACGATTCTTTGAGAATATCAATTTTAGGGTAGTAAATTACAAAATGTGACAAGTACAAATTAATTTGTATTTAAAGAAAATGTTACAAGGGCAAAATTGACATTAAATTTTCTTTGGCAATGTTAACTGTCAGGAATAGATGGAAAATAATTGTGTGAAGTTCCAAATAAAAAGTTTTGTGGAGCCAAACAGAAAGGAGAAGACAAAATCTAAATGGTTAGGCGGCATCTTCAATAATTTCAAATCAACTGTCTGTTAAAGCACCAAAGTTCTGTAAAAGATTTTTTTTTAGCCAAGCAAAACACTAGTTTTACACACCACACCAATGTCTCCAGTCACATGATCAAATATCATTTACAAACCCACTTAGAGAGAAGAAAAAGAATTGTAGTTGCTACTGTTAACCTGCCAAAACCGTATTTTCAGCAAAATATGAGAGCTATTTCTTTTACTGAGTCTTGGGTTTTTCTATCTTAACATAGGGTAATAATTCTAGAAAGTGATGAACTTTAGGGTTCCATCCCAATTGCTGGGCACGACAGAACATCAGGAACGTGTTCGCAAAATATGAATTAAACCCCATGAAAACATGCCACAAAGCATGACCCTGCAGATTGAAGTACATGCTTGAGATTTCCTTGCATAACATTCGATCACAAAGCCAACAAAGACTACCCATTAGTATTGTGACCAGATACAACTTTGCAAGCCGTTTTGCATCCATATCTTTAGTGTGGATGTAGTATTTGTACATCCGAGGAATGCATAGAAGACAGAGGATGATGTAATGCACCTTGAAGCCAATTCCAAAACGGGCCAGAGCATGGGCAAAGGCAAATGCAGCACCATACAAGAACAGGAAGGTAGGCATTGTACTCCGATAGTGCCAATCAGGAGAATAAAGTATGTAGATATATAAGAGCATTTCCCATACCATCGGTGTTTCATCACCTAGCTGCTGCCTGAAAATGAAGAAGGATAAAGATCCATAATTGTAGTTCAATGATATGTAAACTAGGGGAGAAAGTCATATAGTTGAGTTAAATGTTATACCAAATTCAATCATAATACAGCCAAGTTTCCTCAAGTGAAAATCATATAGTTGAGTTAATGTTATACCAAATTCAATCAAAATACAACCAAGTTTCCTCAAGTACACACAATAGCAAAAAGATTATAAGTCACAGCAACAGGCAAGAATTTTACAAAACAGCAAGAAGCGTGCATTTCAATAATAGGACTTTAACTGTCTAATAGAATGTATCTCGCTCTAGAAGGGAAATTCCCTTCCCAGGTTTAGGATACACTTGATAATCACCATGATCTTCCATTAAATGGTGGCATCACTCCCATTCTTGTCATATCCATTCTCGTGTCCCTTAATATGATCAAATTTACCTTCAAAGCACATCATTTGTTATGTCTCACTTGTTAACATCTGCTTCTAATGTTCTAGAATTGACATTTTTTTGTGCCATGATAAATTATTGCTGGATACAGTTCCCATGTCCTCTATGGAAACTGAAGAATAGACTGGCCCTTTTTCGTAGCATTCAGATGGATTCATATATATGATTTCCCATCTACTAGGGTTAGCAAGTCAAGTCTTAAATTTTTATGTATATTTTATTTTTAGCTAAAAGCTGATCCCAAAAGTTAAATTGTTATGAATATTTTAGCTAAAAGCTGATCCCAAAAGTTAATCATCTTTTCGTATTCTACTGATCTATGCCCTCTTTGCCCAACTTTGCATTAAACACTATGATTTTCAGAAGACAATTTCCCTAACAGGTTAAATTACTTAGGTTGCAGTTGTCTTCCAAGTCACTTTAACCAAAGTTAGCTATGAGTTCATTGTAATAAATAAAAAAATCACTCTGATTTTAAGTTAACTACGAGTATTTGTATCTTAAACAAAAGAAAGCGACTATGTACTGGGTCTGACTGTTTTTCTTTTTGGACATCTCAAGAAATTAAAAACTTACTGGGAGTTCACTCATATAACTGCCCCACTGTTTTTTTTTTTTTTTTTTTTGATGTGTCCCTGTCCATGAACGCGCGCATCATATAGCATGCAGGCACTACCATTTGCATATCCCAGATGGAAAAAGAGGTTTATAATAGTTGGTCTAAACTAGCCATCTCTCTCCCTCTCTCTAAACAGCAGTTATAAGGAAATTTCCAGATTGATCAGAGTTCGCCACACCATGTACATATTTTAGATAATACACAACACTACAAAATCACAAGCTCTATACAAAAGCACAAGCGAACGATAATGAGCAGCGAAGACCTTCTCCCCTTCCTCACCTTTCAATATGAAGGAAGAAGCTCATTGAAGTTCAAGTTGTTACAACACCAAAGGAGAGGAAGAGAAGGTATGAAGATTTTTAGTACACCCTAAAAATAATTATGCTGGCACAATATTTGTAAGCTAATAATGCTACAAGTAGTCAAGTACAATGTAACAAAATGGAAATACTTACATGCGTTGAAGAGTGGTATGGTATATAATGCTCCCAATAGCGAGCGTCATATTAGACAAGTGGAGGACACTAAACCTCTTTTCAAACCGTTGTCTCAGGGCATTTACAAGGCCAGTGAGTGCCAAAAGAATGCCAGGGATATTTGACACAGTGTTGAAAAATTCAGCAATGTAAGCAGAATGGACATAATTTTGCTCACACCAATCTGTGGAAGTGACGGGGCCCCAGAAGCTAGATATTGTGTCAGCCATTCCTCAGTATTTATTTGAAGGTGTAAGATTAGTATATTTTCAGTTTAATATAACCTGCAAGTATGCAATGCAAAATAAGATACTGCAAGATAAGATGGCAAACATACACATGACTGGAACACATTAAATGACCATTATCTTCATTCCAAACTCAAATTCTATAATCATCAGAAGTTCAAACATGCTTTATTAAAAAATTCATTTGAATACATTTTCTTTACATTCACTGATTTGAAGACATAAAACTAGATCATTAAAACCATAATAATCTATTCCAAAAGACACATCTCATTTGCGCCAACCAAAATTGGGGAAAATCTGCAAGTGATAAACTTAAGAAACTATTGAATAAAAACAGACAGAAATATTCTTAAGAAACTATATAAGATACAACCTCACACAAAAGAACAAAAAATTCTCCAGAATGCAATTGCTCTAATCTATCAATGGTCTGGTCTTGTAAGCTTTTATGTGGGTGTGGGTGTGGGTGTGTGTGTCGCTTTGGAGCCCTTATTGCTGGGAAAGCTGTGTCAAATGAACCTTATTTAATATTTGCAAATTGAACCTTAGTTCATATTTACAAAATGAACTTGCGTCAGAATATTTTCAGTCCTTCATAAGTTATGTCTGAGGCAGTGAAACCCCAAGCCTGCACTGTTCACTTATGATTAAGGTAGGTTATGTCAAATAGTCAAAATTGCAGTAAATTCATTATTTGTAAGAAACTGGCATAATAAGACACTTATAATTGGACAGTATGGTTCTCCAATAACCATCCCATCGACTACAATAAACCAAACTTCCATACTATAATTACCCAATACTTATCACGCACAAGCATTTCCTTATCTAGTTTGCCGACTGTCGTCATAATCCAAGATATGAGCAACAGAAACCAAATAGCAAAATTTAAACTCCAAACCCATGGACAAAAACCATAAATAAGCATCATTCACAAAACTCGCTAATGTCTTCCTTATAATAATGAATATCCCAACCACACAAGCTAACAAACTAGAAAGTTGTATGAGCTCTTCCTCTATTAATAGGAAGAAATAGGGACACCATCTTTTCTTCCAAGGAACCATAAAAGCACAACTTATATTACAACAACTAAGTCATTTCCCAAACAGTGTTGAGGTCGGCTACATGAATCTTTTAGCAAAACTCTTTTGGATCTTCTACCCTATTCTACTCCTCCACTCTATTATATCTAATGCTATCAGCTCACTACTTCTTGCCCGAACTTGTGTTCTTGCAGCGCAGCTGGTCCCAATCCTTTGAGATTATAACTAGTACTAAGGAAGTCTGAATTTGTTACTATGTAGTTGCTTTCATTGAGAGAACAATGAGCTTTAGATAATAATTACATACAATACAATAAAATGCAAACACAGAATTTGGATTTGTTACTGGTCACCATTCCAAAAGTAGTAGTACTATCATTGTTTCAAGTGATCAACACAATGCAAGTTTTTTTTTTTTTTAAATAAAAAAAAGGGCTTTAGACAGGGAAACCATAGAAAAATCAGAAGTATACTATCAGAGCCACAACTAGCAAGGCAGAAAAATCCCAAATTTTGAAGAACCAAGGTTTAGGGTTTAGAGGTGCATGGGGCTTAACAATACAAATCAACCGCCCTAAGATAGTTTCTATGCAGAAGCATCCCATCTAAGTTTCTATCTCAGTCTCCATATTTCCCCCCTTTTACACACTAAGAAACCAACCACATTTTTAAAGCCCATTTACTGGACCTTTCACAAACCTCTACCCACATACCAAAATATTAGTAAACAGAACATTTCTCTATAAACATCCAGTTTCCAGAAATAAGATCGCTCTATTTACAATAATGTCAGCCACCATACTAGAAAATGTACATCAGATCTGGTTTCTCACCAAGTGTTGTACTCTTGGTCATGATACTGTCTCTCCACCCACACACAAAGCACCCAGCCAAGTAAAACTACTATGAATGGATGCCATAGATATTTGCAACAGCAACAACCATTGAACCAAATATGATGGGAGCACCAATACACTACCAAGGTACTAAAATTCTACCTACTCCTAAGACTCACCACCACACAAATCAAAAGAAGTCAAATTCACAACTGCCCAACATTTTGACCATGAAATGGTCAACAAATTTGAGCATGAACTCCACCCCCAACATTACAACAATGCTGAACTACAGCAATCTCCAACAATCACGTCATCAATAACTGCACAGACTAAACCCAAACTCTACCCAACATTGTCTCATTTGCTTCCTAGTAAGCAAACAAAACCAAATCCAAATCCAAAACAAGGACAAAACCACTGAAAATTGCTGCTAAAATTAAATTTTCTAACCAATCAGCATTTCCGAACAGCAAGAGAAAATGAAAGAAAGCGAGAGAGAGAAAATACTGACCTCGAGAATCAGATCTACGTATCCAAAATTGGAGTATTGTTTCACAAATTTTGATTGTGATTTTGGTTTTGTGAAATGATATATATAATTTTTTATTTTTTTCGGTTCTGACACTGACTAGGTCTGGAAAGAGGAGGCAAATGACTGTGACAGCAAGTTCGTGAGATGGCGCGTGGCCTTAGCACCGACACTTTTGAGATTGGGGTGACGTGTGCACAAATCGGCCGTTCGATGAAAGTTTTGAACGGTTTGGATTGGCTTGGGATAGATTCGAAAGCGCGGTTCGATGGGGTGCTTTTGGTTTCCGGAATGTACCTTTACAGCGCCGTGGGGTCGCGTGGTTGCTACGCTCAGGCGAGGCGCTACGTCACCATTGCCGGATAAATTAAACTTGATCGTTTTTGGTACTAATATCGGTGGTATG
>JAYMTA010000576.1:0-26593 GCA_036897625.1 Pelargonium cotyledonis
TCTTTTGAGTGAACATTTTCTTATTAGGAAGTAAAACTCAAACCCTGTGTTCTAAAACCACTTATTCAAATGCAACATCACGGCAGCCAAATAGGTTCCTCTCTCCCCTTATTTGTTTGACATAAAAGTGATTTTTTTTTTTTGGAAAGATAGAGTTGCATGGAAGGATATGCTCTTTGGAAAGAACCTTTACGAGGAATGATAGGACAAACCAGAGCTGAGGTGTAAAAATAGATGTCAAAAGCCCGACCGGATATGCCTCAGATGAAGAGGATAAAAGTGCCCCTCCGATGTCATTAGTGCCATAATGTGATTCTTGACCCAATAGGTTCAACTCTTCACCAACAATTTAGGGGTTATCTTCAGTTAGATGAGTTACATCTAACTAAGTCTTTAATCATGCAAATAAGTAGGGAATGGATCTAATAGAAGTTGCTTCTAGTCTTCTACTGCATTAGCTTCACAATCTTTAGGCATATATAATAAACCATCACCAACTTATTCAAGAAGCCATTTGTCAGGTTTATGCCTGCATCCATATGGCAGCATAGCCAATTTTCAGAACAGAGGATGAGTTGCATTATATCTAAGCCAGTCTGGTAGTAAATGCTGCTTGAATTTTCATTATCATGCAAAATGTTACAGAGTTGAGTAGCATTATTTTCCATCATGGGCGTGATGATTGAAAGTTCATTAATCTACTCCTTTGGGACTGCCCTGGGATTGGGACTGATATAGATCAAGCAATTCATATAATCAGAGTTTACAGGATTTACTAAGTGAGTGTGACAAGTATAAAGTTGGTTTTTCCTTGTAACCAGACTTTTGGCATAAGGGTCTTTTTTTTTTTCAGCCATAAGGGTCTTATGGATTACCTTATTATGAGTGAATTCTTAGGATTGCTACCTCTGAGGGTGATAATTAGCAAAAAGAGTTACAAGATGTCGGTGCATTCTTAAGTTTAAAGTTCACGACATATATTTTTTGTTTGTAAGTTCTCTGTACTTCTAGCCAAATAAATTTCTGTTTTTGAAACTTTGTAGTTTAAGACATCTGGTTGATATAAATTATGGTGAAGTCATTTCTTTTTTATTACTGAACCTGAATAAACTTTGTCAATTATTGTGGTTCCTGGCTCCCTTTTGAAGTTCAAGCTCCATTTTATGAGAATTGATGCCTGAAGTCGCATTAAGTGTTAAGAGTGGCTAAAAATTAGGAGATATGAGCTGTTAGAGTGGTTGAAAATTAGAAGATTTTGGGATCTTATTTTATCTAGATTGAGATGATAAAATAGGGTTAAGGGTATCATTATAATAGATTAGAAGCCTAGAAAGGAGCATGATGTGTTCCTTGAATGTAAGTACATTTATAAAATGAAAGATGTGAGTTTTCTCTTCCAACAATACATGCTAAGAGAAGAAATCATTTGAGGTACACATCATAAGTTCCAATATTATATGCTTAACCCATAACTTTCAAACACAAATACCTGGCTTTTTTTTTTTTTTTAATACTTTTAGTTCGTCATTTTTTTTAATTGAATCTCATATTTTAGGGAGACATGTCTCACTATCTTTATGCATTCCCACGGTTCATGTTAACACTGCCTGGGACAGAGTCTGAATTTTGATGAGGTTGTCGAAACGAGTTAGATATTATTCTATCTCAATTTTCTATTAGGTATTATTCTTATGTATGTGAAAAATCCTAGAAAATTTTAGTAAGTTTTTGTATTCCCTGCATTGATGGATGTATTATTTTGGAAGTGTACTGAAGCAAAACCTGTTATTGGCTTGAGCCGCCTGAGTCTGGTTAGTTGTGAAAACATAATCCAATCTATAAATTTACGATCAAATCACCTGTAAAATCAAACTTGTAAGAGCTTGAGTTTGGTAACATTTTGTAAATGTGAAAATAATTTAACTTTACTAGCAATGAAGATTGGCTAATCTGGAGAAAAAATGTTGAAAGGCAAAGCTATTTTCTTCAGCCCATATTTCTCTTACCTTCTTTTTCAGTTGGAAATCATTGAGACTAGCTTATAAAGGCTAGCATATTGACATAGCTCATAGTAAAAGAGCCAACAAGAACATTGTTGATAAATAAGAAGTGTGTTTAGTATTTACCGTAGTTTGGGGCTCATGAGCCTTGGGGTTCAAATAGTAAAGGGTGAGGTTAAGCTCAAACAAGTTCTACATAGAAAAATCCATTAAAGTCTGATTTATTCCAAGTCATTTTACAGTTTGGTGTATGATTATAACTATAGTTCTACATGCAGGGAGATTGGGAACTGCTAAACTGGCTGGTTAATTTTGGTGGATTGAGGATCTTATATATTATTAAGACATATACTGAAATATTCAGTTCAACCATTTTTAAGTTACCTGAACTGACATACTGCTACTCAACTGTTACTACAAATGTCATTGTTGTCAAAATTACGATGTGTCACTGTGGATGTTACTGGTACACTCATAGCTTACAAAGGGGAGCTTGGTGATTACTATTGTATGGCAGCGAAAGCTGTTGGGCTGCCATGCCCTGACTACAAACGTGTTCATGAGGGCTTTAAACTGGCATATACAGAGATGACAAAAAAATATCCATGCTTTGGGCATGCAGCAAAGATGCCGAACATTGTGTGGTGGAAAACTTGTGTAAGAGATTCATTCAGAAGGGTAAGTAAGAGAAATGATCGGCAACTAGGTCGATGCATGACTCGTGAATCATGATATTGTTGCTAATGTTTCATTTCTTGTTATGGTGTCAAAGCACATCCACTATTTTTGTGAGGCCTGTGATAAGTGACTGTATGATGAATAGTACTCTCCTCCTTGTTCTAGTGTATTACTATCAGATGATATTAGAGAAAATAATCGTTAAGCTGCTGACTAAAAATTCAAACATTGTATGCAACTTATCTTCAAATGTGATGTAATAGGTTTCTTATTTCACTAACAGGCTGGATATGATTATGATGAGGAGACATTTGAGAGTGTGTTTAGACGGATATATGCTTCATTTGGTTCATCTGCTCCTTATAGTATCTTCCAAGATTCGAAACCATTCCTGAGATGGGTACGAGAACAGGGTCTTCAAGTTGGGATTGTTAGCAATGCTGAGTATCGTTATCAGGATGTAATTCTACCAGCCATGGGTTTGAACCAGGTAGACATTTAATCTTCTGAATGCTATTTATTTGCATCTCACATCCTAATCCTAGTTAGTGTTACTTCATCCATATTACAATTACACCCGATTTTGGATTTAGCCTAGGTATGGAAATCTACCAAGTGATGAGTTTGTATTCATCATCAATGAAAATGAATGCATAATCTCTCTCTCTCTCTCTCTCTCTCTCCTCTCTCTCACACACACACACACATTGTGGTGTGCATATCTAGAGAATTTTGACTGGAACACAACTGCTAGCTCAAGCACACAAGTCATGAGAATTTTCCATGCATCAGTGCATGAAACAATGTACTTACACTTAGTCAAAGGCAGCAATTCATGCTCACATATGTTTGAATCATGTTTGTTATTCCAGGGATCTGAATGGGACTTTGGCGTCTTTTCTGGTCTTGAAGGTGTAGAAAAACCAGATCCGAGGATTTATGAGATTGCTCTTCAGAAGGGTGGGAATATTTCCCCGGAAGAAACTTTGCACATTGGTGACAGCATGCGTAAAGACTATGTACCCGCAAAATGTTTAGGCATGCACGCATTGCTGTTGGATAGATTCAAGACTCGTGATGCCGAGGAATGGAGAAAGTCTGGTGCTATTGTGCTTCCAGATCTGATGGCAGTACAAGAATGGCTGACCACAGACTCAGAGAAGTCAACTAGTTAATTTAGGGACTTGTATAGTAACAAGTGATGCTTGTTAAAAGTTGTGTTCTTCCACACGTTCACCAATGCTTTCAAATGGATGGAGGGACACTGTTTACTCAGTTTTCATGTTGGATTTTCTTTTCCAAGAAAGAATTCTGAAAGGAATATTATAAACTGTCTGTGCTTTGCATTGATGAACATCTAGCTTGAGAAAAAACCATGGAAAGTGGTTGAAGATGGTTGATGGGAAATGATAAATACTACCTCATGGCCAAAACAGTGTAAAAGTTTTGAGTCTTTGTAGTTCTACCAAGGAGAAGTGGTATGTTTACGTTGTCTCTTCCTATGGTCACCGATTTGCTTTCAGATTTACATGTATGCAACGCTTTATGTGTAGAAGAAAAATACCTATGTGTGAGGACGTGCCAATTTGAAAAAATGTCTCTAATTGTGCACGTGTCAAACCTACTGATAAAAAAAATAATGTGAGGCTCACTCGTGAAGAGTGTTGAAGCGGAGACTAAAATCCCACATTGAAAACGTATAAAATGAATATGACGGAGCAAGTAAAATCTCATCAATAAGATTGACATTTTATTGGTAGCAATACAAACTATTATATGTAGCCAAATTTTTGAAATTTTACGGTTACACATAACAGATTTCAGATTTTTCCACCAAGAAGTTGTTAATGACCAATCTATAGCTATAACCGATCTTTTCAAGAGTTTCCCATAAACAGGAAGAGAGATAATAGGGCTAGGAATTGTAGGCCTAATTCAATCAAAGCTTCACTTAATTGGTTATGGTTGCAACTTGAGCTCCATAATGATCAACATCAAGCTCAGTATCTCATCTGCAATCTTCACATTCAAAGATGGACATGGCCCTTAGCTCCTATTTTGTCTGAATCTTCAAAATCAAGTCAACTACAAAGCCATGGTCTTACTCTTTAGCTAAACCAATCAATAAATTAAATTGATGGACATGAGCTCTCATGAGAATTATATTCACTAATCAGTACACTTAAGCTTCATAACATCATCCAAACATCTTTTAGCATATCATCGTTATTGTACCATCTATCTGAGTTGTGCAATAATACAGCAGCGTCATGAA
This sequence comes from Pelargonium cotyledonis, assembly GCA_036897625.1. NCBI lineage: Eukaryota > Viridiplantae > Streptophyta > Magnoliopsida > Geraniales > Geraniaceae > Pelargonium > Pelargonium cotyledonis. The sequence continues at coordinate 4,954 of JAYMTA010000576.1, forward strand.
CTCTATGAGAATCAAATCAGGTGATGATGCTCAACAGACCAAGCTGAGGGAACAAGATTTCTCCATGGATCTCGTCTGGTAGGCAAAAAGCTCATAATCATGCTCAAGAGTCAAGTCCTATGTTGTTTCAGCTTCTGGCTACAAAGAACTTGCAGTAGAAATCCCTGTTGCTGGTGGATTATTGCTTACCTGATATTAGAGTTGGGAGAGCTAGCAGCATTCATAACAACAAGACTTCTTGCTTCCCTTCCCTGTTGGACTGCTACTCGTGACTCCTCGGGAATTTACATAAATCCAACATAAATCCAAGAGATAGTTATGATCTTTTGGACACAATAACATCAATGCTCAGCAAAAGGAAAACTTCCTACTTCAATTGAATTGCATCTGCCATCAATACCATAGTATTTTGTTTGCCATAGTTGTGGACGACTTTGCTCAGATCATGCTAATACTTTCAATTTGACACCCTTTATGCACCACGGTGCCAAAGGGATCTGTCAAGCAGCTGTGTACTTGGCACATGGTGTCTTCAACACTATTGCAACCATGGCAGTAGAAGCTAAGAACACACCAAGAGAAGTACCATTAGGATTGTCCACCATAACCCCCTATATAGTGCTTAATGGCTCTTTCTATGATGCAGATACACAGAGATACACACCCTAATACAGCTTATGCTACTGCATAGCTGAGTGTGGAGATGAAATGGGACAAGAACCTGGTTGCTCTTGGTGATGTCAAGGGGATGTCCACTGTTCTTCTGGTAGGCCACCCTGGAAAAGCATAATACATTACAGCCACCTTGTAGCATTAACGGAAGGAGAATCACTACCAAAACCAACACCAAATATTACAATCATCTTAATGTTGGCAATAGGAAACTCGACATCACGATACTTTATATGGAGTTTTCTTGATAATACTTTCCAACTGAAAAATTACCTGCAGCTAAAACTCCTAGGTTCCAGACTTGTACAGGTTCAGCCCATTTCAATTATACCAAGAATGGTGGTTTCTCAGCTCTGGAAAACTCATGCTTCTGCATATAAATATCATCCATCTTGAGTAACTCTTTTAAGAATCAAGAGAAACTCAATAATATACAAAGAGTAGTTTATTTTTATTTTTATTGTACATTTACAAGTAAGATATATCACTAGTCTATGCCGAGACCCACACAACTGACACAAGGCTTCACATTGAGGAAGAAAAAAGAAAAAGAAGATAGAATTCTATCATACAATTTATGTATTGACTCTTGACTCACATTATCAGAGTATTTTCAGTTTCCAGACTCATTACAAACTACATTAAGTCTGAAAAATGTCCCGGTAGTTTGTATAACAAAGTACTTGTATGCAACAGAAGAATCTAGAGCACAAAAAAAAAAAAGGAACCTTCTCATGGAATACTGAAAATGTCCATGGAATTTGACGATTAGATAGACAGCATCTACTACAGTAATAGCTTTAAATTATGCGACATTTGTTAATAAAAATGAACTCAAAGATGTTAAATGGCTTGACTTTAAATTTTGGGTAGCAAATAATAAAACGTTGATATAATCACCTAAAATGAGAAACCATGAAATAGAATCTCACCACGAGATCAGCAGAACAGGTTGCTCCAACACTTATCAATGGCTGCCTGAATCTTCTTCCGTTTGCAAACATCTTGAACGACTATTTTCCATGTAGAAGCTTTTGGTGCTAAAAAGTGTCGCAGCATCACTTCTATAACTTTGGAAGCAGCTGCAATTCGATGTCGCTTGGACAGCCGAACAACAAGCTCATCTAGAAAGACCCTACCATCTTGAGGAGGGTCCAAATTTTCTCTCAAAGTTCTCAAGAAAATGTTGCATGTATGAGAATCAGGATCACAACCCCTATACAACATGTTATTTAGAAGATCTATGGCACGGGCAATGCTACCCTGCTGGCATAAAGCAGTGAAAAATATATTATAAGTGATTAAATCTGGTTGAGACGCAGGTTCCTGACAAAGCATCTCATTGAAAAGTTTTAAACCCTCTTCTACCAAGCCAGCATTGCAGAGACCATGAATCATCGAAGTGTAGGCCACAACATCTGGTTTTAGTCCTCTGACCAACATGTGCACCCACACCATCTTAGCCTCAGGAAGCATCCCATCCTCACATAAGCCATCAATTAGTACGCTGTAGAAAACCACATTAGGCTTACAATTCTTAATTCCCATTTCTTTCCACACATGAACAGCTTTATGAGTTCTACCTGACTTAAAAAAACCCCTAATCAATGAGCTATAAGTGAAATCATTAGGAGTACAACCCTTATCCACCATCTCAGAAAGAATATCTTCAGCTTCATCCACTTTTCCTTCCCGACAAAGTCCATCTATAAGAGCACTATATACAACAGTATTCGGTTTGTGTCCTTTTTCTATTATCTCCTTCCACAATCCCATTGCCTCATCAGACTTTCCCTCCTTAAACAAGCCACTTAGAAGGGATGAATAAATGTGGTCATTTGCGCAGCGCCCTCTTTCCTCCATAGACTTCAAAACGTGAATGCCATCAACAGTTCGTCCTTGTTTAACAAGCCCATTAATGATTGTTCCATAGGTTATATCATTAGGCACACATTTGCTTGATACCATCCGATCCAAAAGATCAACTGCCTTGTCCAGCTTCCCCTTAAGACACAATCCATGAATAAGCATGTTATAAGTGACTTCATTTGGAAGACACCCTTTAAGAAACATATTATCCACAAGCTTAGCCGCACGAGCCAAATCGCCCTTCCTGCAAACCCCATTAATCAACGCATTGAAAGTTGCTGAATTCGGCAAGCAACCCTCAATCTGCATCACATCCAACAAATACACAGCTTCATCAATCCTATTCTCCTTACACAACCCGTCCATCAAAGTGGAGTAAGTGTACACATCGGCTTGACATCCCCATTGCGGCATTTCACCGAACACCTCGACTGCTCTGTCAACACACCCCAACTTACACATGGCCTTAATGATCAAATTGAAAGTGAGCACATTTGGTGAAATATTCACATTCTCAGAACCAACAACAGAGGAATAAAAATCCAAAGCGCGAGAATAGAGACCCTCTTGTATCACAACATTGAGAACCGAATTGAAAGACTTGACAGTTCGCTTACACTGAAATTCATCCACCATTCTACCAAACAACTCCACGGCTTTCTCAGGTAAATGGGCTCTACCATACGCCTTGAATACGAGGATGAAATTGTGTTCAACAAAAACTCTGCGCTCCCGCCGCATTCGATCCAAAACCTTCTCCACCGAGCTCAAGTCTCCAGCTTTGGCAAAGTTATCAATAAGCGAATGAAAAGAGTAATCTCCCGACTGGTAGGAACCCGTTTTGGAGGTCGATTCGAAGAGTTGTTCTGCGATTGGGGGCTTAGAATCGTCATCGTTTTGGGGATTTTCGGTTGATGAGATGGAAGCTACTGAGAAGTAACAGCGAAGGAGGCGAGTAGGGAACTTGTATCGGAGTGAAGAGAGGTTAAAGCTGAGACCTTTCCGTAATGAGGAGGTGGCGGGCATCCCCGGGCTGCTCAGATTGTGAAGGAGGAGGAAGAAGAAAATAGCAGCAAGAAGCTTTGTGAAATTCAGAGAATTTTAGAGCTAAAACCCAGTTCTTTGGAGTAGTCAACTTTTTTTTTTTTTTTTTTTGAAGGGTTGGAGTTGTAAGCTTTAGTTTTTAACCTGACCAGCGAGTCAAATCACCTGTTTTAGGGCTAATTATGTATAGGTACAACTGTATAATTAGAAGAAAAAAATTAGGGGTAATTTTTGTTGGACGCTGCTCTATAGTTTACATGTTTTCCGGCGGACACTCCTGAAGAATTTTTGTGAATTTTTTAGGACTCTATGCTTTTTAATGTTGAATCCGTTGGTTTATTTGGTTAATGTTGAAGTGGGTGATGAGTACCACGTCGGAAATATAAAGTGAAAATGCGAAATATAATGCTGCAAATGAAACATTACTAATAAGGTTACTTTTTAGTATGAGAAACTCAAGTCATTGTATTTAGCCCGATATTGAAATTTAACAAGATATATTTTTGACTATTTTTATTTTTACCAAATGTCATCAAAGTCTTTTCCCAAAGTAGATAAAATGTGTATATTTGAGAGTGATTTCTTCTAATTTTCAAAATACAGGTGTTACATGTACCCAAATATATATATATATATATATATATAGGTGTCACACTATTAAACTCTTTATTGTAAACCTAGACAAAACTAAAATATTTTTTTAACGTGCAAATCCCACTTTATTGGAAAGGAAAACAGTATAAAGAAACAAAGCAAAACGAGAAAACCTACTACACGAGGAAATAAACCAAAAAACAACCTAAAACTAATGTGCGGACCAACACCAGCAATGTCCGTATGTGTAAAAGTACCACACGGCCGCCAAAAAACCACTCAAGCGGGGGTCTTGAGATTGAAACTGTTGTCCCCCCATTATGCCGGACTTGCCGGACTTTCCTCTCCTCCTGAATCAGACCTAAGCTACTCACCGCTCCCAAAACTTGACCCTACCTCAGATGGAACAACGATCCTTCCAACCCTAGCCCTTCGGGCCAGAACTGTTTCCTCCAACGGCGGACCCTACGATTGACCACCCTACCCCTCCAAGAGATTGCCCCTCCTCTTTCATCATCATTCTTCGATACAAAGAAACCATCACCACCTACGGAACCACAACCGCCGCGCAAGGAAACGAAACCGTCGGCGACAACAACCACAAAACCCTAGTTTAGGGCAACCGCACTCTCACGCAAGAGATAGAACTCGCCATCTTGATTGTACAAAGCCGCCGCACCTAGCCGTCTCCGACAACAACCACAAACCCTAAAATCCCCTCCCTCCAACACTTGAGTTTGTGATAATTAACTTAGCAATAACTTGAACAAAACTAGAATTAAGTGTCATATCTTCAAATAAATATAATGAAATTCTTCTATTAGAGCTATAACATTTTTTATAATTAGTACTCCCTCCGTCCCAAAATAAATGTCATGTTTCCATTTTTTGCAAAAATTAAAAATGACCAGATAATTTAATGTAAATTCAATATTACAATCATTTTCCCACATACACCCTATGTGCAGTTCATTTGACAACTACACATGGTATTAGTGCATAAGTGATAAAGGTAATATGAGAAAAACTGTATATATACACATTTATACCGTCGCTTATCAAAAAAAAAATATATGGGAAAAACCATAATATAATAACCTAAAAATAGAAACAGAACACTCATTTTGAGATCGAATAACACTCACCATATAGAGGGAATGTAATATTATATGTTAATAGAAATGTGATGATTCACACAGCTTATATAGTGATCAACTACATAAAATTTCATAGTTGATTTATTGATTTATGTAGTTGAATTTGTAGTTGATCACAGTTTTTCTTGCAGTGGTAACGATTAAACTTGATTGTCACATTGTGACACACTTTTGATGGTTCAGCTAGGAGCAACATCCTTGAGGCAAGGAAAAAACGAGGAAGGAGATTATGAGCTACCTATTCGATCCCAGAGAGCCTTAAATAGACTGCAATTGTTCTTGAAGGGACATTCTAATGGTAACATGAGTAAGGAGGAAATTACAGATGTGTTTGGAGGGATATCAAATCCAGGAATGTTGGTTTTGGATGCCATGAAAAGCTCTTGCCCTGAACATTTGAGCAATGGGCGTCTGAGGTTTGCGAGGCGCGGTTATGTGTAGATACCTTATTCTCCTCGAGAGGCTGCTGATTCATCGTCTACGATGCCCCGAGTCGTCAAAGAAGAGGCAAAGAAGGTTGTGTATCACTGGAAAGCAAGCCTTCATGGAGCTGAAAACTCTTGATTTAACTGATGAAACGGGAAAAGTATATGGAAAGTATTTGCTTTGCAAAATAATTCTAAAGATACATTTACTTTAAGCTCAAAGTTCATAGGAATCATTTGCAATTACCCCTAGAAACGCGAATGGAAATGAGGGAGTGCTAATCCAAACACCGTCAAAGCAAATCTCATCCTCATTCCCAAACTAAAATTACTAAACCAAACACCACCTAAATGGTCTATAAACCTCAACATCACTTTGCCTATTATTACAATATATCAGGGTTAAGCATGAGTTCATTGTTTGTAATTGTATGAGGTTGGCAACAAGATTTCAGTAAGAGCTTCAAGCTGCAGCTTCAGCAGCAGAGGAGACCTTCTCAAGGACACTAACAGGATCTCCCACTTTAACAACATTCCCTTGCCCTCCGGTACAGTAGTCCTTCCAGACTAAATTCTGTCCGAAATAGATCTGTACAGTCGTTGGATATGATTAACAATATATCTTATTTGCATGGATGTTCAAGTATCTTTAAAAAAATTGAATTCTCATCTCACCTTTCCCTGCTGTTTCTTATTTGGGCGCAAGACTTGATCTGACCGGATGTTCTTGAGTGTTTCATTGGGCTCAGGGCCAGCAATCCCGTTCTCTTGATTAATAGTAGGTACCTGGGATACATGAATGACTAGAATGACTATTTTTAAGACCTTGCTGAGAACTCAACCAAAAGATAAATGCAGGAAAGGTCCACCCGGGGGTCTCCTATACCTCTACGACACTTTACAAGTAAGCCAGATGATATCTCCATAATGTGGCATCAATCTAAGCCAAAAATGGACATTTCATCTAGCAGGGATTGACGTGAACACTAAACTTGGGACGAAAAATAAAAGGATGCCAAGTCAAATTTCTTTTCTGGTCTGCAGAGTAGAATTATAGTAACAGAGCACCGTAAACATGAAAGAAACAACTCAGCAAGATCAAAACATAAAGAGAAGTCCAAAGTTCATGACAAATGGGCCACTGAACTTCCAACATATCTTATTGGACATTTCAACAGGAATTTTGAACTGAATTTAGTAAAACCATGTGATTCTGTTGATTTGGTAATGGGTCTACAGAACCTTTGGTAGTTTTACACAAATGTGGAGAGTTCTTCTCTACAAGGTATGGCCCCCGACAGATGTAGGGCTACGTAGTGTCCCATATCTTTATTTCCACTTCAGAAATTCATTGGTTATGTTTCAAAGGCTTAAGAACGAAATGTACATGTTAAATGAAATTTGAAGACATTAAATTTATGACATTCAGAATAAGCCATTTGAACCATACTTCTCTAAAGAAAATAATTTGACTGTAAAAAAAGAAGGACTCTTTACCTTACAGCGGGAGCATAGCTTGACACCCTGAAAAGTGGACTTGTTTATTCTGATCTCAGTCCATGTGTCCTCAGAAAATGGTTCACAGCCATCAACAAGTATGCTATGAGATGCAATTTAACAATTTCAAAGATTAGAAAACAACAACAGTAATAAGGGAAAATTGAGCCGATCAGAAAAGAAGGGGAAATGGCACTTAGCTATACTGTCTGTACTTAATACCTTTTGCAGGTAGTTTGTAATTCATGCATAAAAAATAGGCACAAGAATTTTAGAGAAAGTAATCACTCATTTTAGGACAAAAGGGTAATAATTATTTGAGTGTTTAAGAATGATGAAAAAAGAGACATGTGGTAAAAGAGTGAGCCTGAAGATATACTTTGGCCTAAAACGGTTAACTGATACAGGCTCCTTAAGAAGTTCATTTAGCGCATCAAGTGATCCCTGCAAAAGATTTATCAACAAGATCCCGCGTTGAACTCATGTCAAAGAAGGAAATATTGAATGAGAATCTATATTCTATAACTTAACTAACCTGAGACAACAGCATGAATGGGTACATATCGGTGAACATAATATTGTGTCCATGGGAGTACCCAGGTTCAACTGGTCTAGTTTCTGATTCTGCCAAATTAACATGCATAGTTTCAATATCTACCTATTTCAAATGTATTTTCTTCAGTACAATCAAATCCTGCTTTAAAAAAATAATCCAAAACATGGCCTACCAGCGTTAAAGCGAACTAGCCGACTGGGTTTTCTAAGATAATTTGAAAACCATTTTGATGCTTCATCCCCCTCATCCAAGGCAGAGCCGGACCATTCCCACACTGAGATACCATCCGTTTTTTGAAGTGGTTTCCCCAAGGAAACCTTTAGCACATCCATCCCTGGTGCTTTTAGTTCTGTTTAAGGGAAGAAATAGCAGATACAGTTTTAACTTAGTAAACAAAAATCAACCACAGGACTGATGTACTTTTCTTTAGAACTATTACAGTAGATCCTTGCCGATCAACTCAGCGAGGATAGCACAGCAACCCATCACCATATCCACTCAGTTATGTTACTAGTCCAAACATAATTTGTGTGCCTGCTGCACATATTGAATTCATCTTATCACAAGCCAAAATTACTCATACACACAATTCTGATCACCAGAATGACTCAGCATGTCATTTCATCTCAAACAAATGACATGCTGTCGTGCACAAGTTCAGATGGTTAACCAGCTTTCAAAGATTAATACATAGCAAGAAGAAGCAACTCATAGAGTCAAAAGGTCAATGTTGCAATAATGATCTTCTTCTCGGATGCTAATTTTCAGATGAAATATTGTGCAATTTTCTGATATACATTTACTAAAAATTCATCAAATTTGCATCATAAACCATGTTAATTGTATTATTGAAACAGGTTAATGAGGAATTACACTTGAGGTGAAGCAGCAAATACAGGCTCAGAAAAGTAGTAAAAGCATGTAAAGAAACAAATTAATAAAGATATTACATAAAGACAGTTGGTTTACCAAGAAAAGAATCCTTAGTAGGTTCCCAACCCTCTGAAAATGCCTCGCTTGGAAGCATTACCTCAACCAGAGCAAGTTTTGGTTCAACTCTTTGAGTATAAGCCCTCCCTTTGTAATTGACAACTAACCACTGCCGATCCCATCGAAATCCTGTATATACAGTAACAAAGAAAACAAATAAGTTCAATACAGGTCCAGTTCGCCAAGATCCTTATTTTGCAACTATTGATCATTCAAATTGTTTCTTGCCACTTCAGCAAAAGAAATGAAAATATCGTCAATAACAATAACAAAGGATTATCTTCAAGCAGTTCACATCTTTAACATGATAGAAGATAGGGTCATGGTTTGGCATAGTATGGTAGCTAGGATGATAAATTCACAGAAGTATGTGTTATCACATATTCATTATTCTTTTTAATATGATCCACAACATGTTATAAATAATTTGAAGTAGTGCCGAACAAGCTTTGGCCAAACTGATTCTGCTTGTTATCTCACCATTACTGCAAATCACGTAACTCAACTTTTCAAGAAGCATAAACAAGCAAACACTAGATGTTCCTTGATGCGGTTACAAATAATTTGATGATTAGAGTTAAAGTTGAACATGTCTGCTGGTTGTAACTAAACAGGTATTTTAAATTATCCGAGTTTTCCATAGACAACATAAAACAGAAAAATGAAAACAAAAACAAAAACAAAAAACTGAAAACAAAAACTACTTTCTACAACTAAACGGACCCTAAATTTTAATACCGTGAAGCTCAAATTTGATTGGGACAACAGATGATAACCAAAAGTTGACATTTGACATTGACAAGACCCATTTCAAAACTCAAAACACAGATTCTTTTAAAAAAAATAACTGCAGACTTTAGAGAATATTCAGGAAAATGAGAAAAGGATTTGATTGCAAATGATTAGAATGAGAAAATGGAAGCAAAAATTCAAGAAAAATACAGAGAAAAAGAGGGGTTTGTTTTACCGGTAGGGGTGAGAGGAGCCTGAGAAACTGAAATTCCACGGCAAGACTTGATTGGATAGATGAATAATGAAGTTACTTTAGCCGAGACGTCCATTGATTCCGCTTATTTCTCCGATCTTCTCCTCTCTCTCTCAATCACTCTTGCTTGTCTTGCACTTGGTTGAGTTGAGTCAGTTATGGAAAATTGTGGTGAGTCGTTTAAATTTTGACTCGTTAGTCTTCATGCTAGTAATGGCACGTCTCTCATAAAAATGGTAACTAAAATAATTTAAATAATAAAAATTCTTTAAAATTTGGATATTAAAAATAAACTTTTAAGCGGGAATAGCTTATAAGAATTTTAATGTTTTTGCTCTTTTTAAAAATAAGCAGTTTAATTATTTGGATAAAAGTGATGATAAACATATAAGAAGAAAAGAAAAGAATTGAACTGTTTGGTAAAAAAATAGTTGATAAGCAACTTATAATGTTAAAATTACTATAAAGGACATTAGTAATTATATGATTATTTATTACAATATTTTCTAATATAATCATGTAAGTTAAGCCGTTCAAGTATATGTTTTTCAATTTGCAACGTGATCAACAAATTCAAACTCATTAAAATTGAAAATATTAAAAATAATTTTTTATTGATGTACATAATAATGTTCAACAATTACTAATTTTATTGGCAATTGCATCACGTACAGCCATCCAAAAAGTATCACTATGATCATCTACATTTCCACCATTTGTATGATTTGTCGGCATAGATGTTCCAACATCATCTTTAATAGTGGGAGTATAATTTTCATCATCGGCAATTTCAAAAGCATGATCCGCAGTAGCTTTCTTTCTTATATAATTGTGAATAGTCATTGTGGCCAACACGATATCTCTTTGTGTCTCTATACTATAATTAGGCATATCCCTCAATATTGCCCATCGTGCTTTCCATACTCCAAATGTGCGCTCTACAACATTCCTACAAGATGGATGTAAGTAGTTAACAAACAAATTGCTGAAGCATTTTGAGGCCAACACAACCATGGATGCTTTGGAGGGCGTGGCTGCCATTTTAGGAAGGAAAATAAATAAAGAGAGTGAACAATAATATTGAAAAGTGAAAACAAACAGAACAAGAACATGGTAATTAGAAAGAAAACAAAAACAAAACAGATAGTGTTTCATGACTCATGAGTTTTGTTTTGTTTTGTTTAGTGATAAGCTATATATATATACTCAAAATAGAAGAGCACCTTGACTTACTGTCTGGCAGTACTCAAGCCAGCCAGCTCGGCCAACTGCAGAGACACAATTCAATTCAGACACCATAGAATCAACAACATTAGATTATATGTTATGCATGTAGTTATGCAGATAATGGAAGCAAATAAAAAATCTGTGTTTGTGTTTGTGCTCACATGTGTAATTCGAAATCAGCAGAAGTTTATATATATATGAACTTGGAATCTACAAGTACGGAACTACTATCCTACAAAAACTTTTACTCACCTAAATTTTTAGATAAAATGGCTTATATTGCTTTATTTATTTATCAACGACAGGTTCTTGAATTTCATTAAAGAAAAAAATCAAGAACTATACAACAAGGCAAGACCAAAGAACAGAACCAGCCTAAAGTTGAAGCAAAAAAAAAAAGACAAATAAATTGGACAATGGAAATGGGGGTGTGCTTCCAAGCACAAAGAGGAAACTAAACTGTGTGGATGGTGTTATGAGCTACAACAATGGAGAAGGAACAATCACAGAACACAAACAAAATATAATCACAGACAGATCGAGTGCATAAATTAATGTGTGTGTATATATATAAATAAAAGAGAGATATAACTTACTGTGGTAGAAGTTTGCCGTATAGCAAGTGTTTCCGAAGCCACCGAGAACCGCCAGAGAGCAGCAGCAGCAAGCAAGAAAGATATATATAGACCAAAATTTGTTCTGAATATCAATTAGTGCGACAAATATATAAATCACATATGATCAATGATATATTTATTAAAGTTTATTATTGTTGTTGAGATATTCAAGTTTAGAGATTTTAGATAACGATTTTGTGTTAACAAGTAAATCACCATTTGACTAATTTTCTAGTAGTTAAGAAGAGATAAGATACCAAACTTGTGCTGTAATTTTTTTTTTAAACCAAATTGTGCTGTAAATTAGTTTGTTCATTGAGAATCAATGTTACATGTTTGTAATTATAAGAAAATGATAAGGGTATATGAGTCTTTTTCTTTGGTCAAAATTGCTCTTGCTGGGGTTAGGGAGCTTCTTTTTTTGTGGCTTATAAGAAAAAACTTATAAGCATTTTTCATCCAACCAAACACCACATTTTGGAAAAAAGAAGCAGTTTAGTTCTTATAAGCATATTTGACTAGCTTATAAGCCTATTCAAACATACTCTTAGTATATTTCTCGTTATTATTATTTTTTAAGAGTATATCTGGTTTTTTTTTTTTAACAGAATGACTCTTTGTTCATTAATAAACCGTTTCAGACAATAATAAATTTGAAATATTAATACAGATTGAAGAACCAATCATCTCTCGGTGCGTGTCACAACAACAGACAACCTAACTATAGCATGAGCCACCTAATTCACAGACCTAATAACTCAAACTAAATGACATTAAAATGAACTCAGTTGAAATAGACAAAATGTCTTTAACAATCAGACACAAGACATTAGAACTATGCTTCCCTCCAGTCTGCAAAGTCAACACAACTTCAGCAGCATCAGATTCGATCTCAAGATTGCCCATCCACAAACCTAGATCCAGCTAAGAGCCTCAAGAATGGTGATTGGTTCTATCCGGTTATTATTAAATACTTGTATATTCACACTCTTTCTTTTGTGTGTGTGAAATAAAACTTTACTTTTTTTCTGTGGACAAAAAATATCACTAATAAATTTTCTTGATACAGAAAACTATCGAGCCTTTTATTCTTTATCCTAGTAATCAAAGCATTGTTTTAAAAGAAGATATATCATTGTTGATGCTCTATTTTTCTCCTCGTTTGTTGGGAAATGGTTTCTTGATATTGTTAAGCGGTAATTGTGCATCAATCCCTTCGGCTCACAACCGTTTCCCTGTAATAAAAAACCACACATTTCATGTGAAAATTAGCACAGGACACTGGAATTCACCTGAGAGTAAGAAAGTAAATCAGAATTTGTAATTTTTAAATTGTGTGGCTATATTTTATGAATAAATATTTACATGAGAACCTCTTCAATTATGATTGATAAAAATAATGTGAAAAAGATTTATTGAACCTAGACATGAATCGGTCCAATTAGATATTGGACTAAGTTGCTTGAAAAACATGTCGTCTTGGGTGGAGTGTGGATCGGGCCACCTGAACCGTATATTTATCTAGACCAAATAAGAACAAAATGAAGTGAATTGAATCGAAACATGCAGATGTACATGTATGTGTCTTGTCCACATGGGTGTGTGATGGTCACATGTAGACTTGTTTTAGTTTTAGTTTTAGTTTTCTGTCTTCTAATTTGTTGGCTCCATTTGGCTTTGGAAATGATGTTCTCCAAGATACTAGTTATTTGTCTCTAAAATTTGAAATGTTTTTAGTGATTATGGTTCATGTCTAACAGAATAGCATATGATCACCTAGGGTTTAATTATTACATGCAATTTTAACACGAACTGGAAGTGACTTCCAACAAATGTACCAGTATTCTCATAAAACCAGTTGTTACCTACAACTCAGCACATGCTACCTTCAATCATGGCCAAAACAGGCCACCAAAGCCTTATTGAGCCAGCTAAATTTAACTCCAAATCTATGCTAAATTTAGCTCCAAATATAATATTAAAGTTAATATTATAGTTGAACACTCAATTTAATATTATTTAAATTCTAACATGTGTCTCACGTGATTTATGAATTTATTCACTTTTTTATCGTATGCTTAAGATTACAACTAAAAATTAAAACTTTTGTGTTAGAGTTGAGTAAAGAACTAAATGCATCTTCAATGATTTACCTTCTAACAATGTAATACATCATCTATTTTTTTCATTGCATTTTTTCCCACAATTAATGGATTACCATCTAGAAGTGTAATAGATGGATTCATTTTTTGTTTGTTTATATCATGGGGAACTTGAGCGGATTCGCACACTCGCGGTTAACACTTTTAAGGTGTTTTACCACGCTCAAACTAGTTCTCATTCTAAATTTGTTCATAATTAAAACTTTTACCTCTCCTCATGAGTGTGTTGAGCGGAGATAGAATGCAAGTTTTCTTCCCACTCACGCAACCTATGACATACATTAACAATTCCCTCAACGAATCTTGCACGTGAGTTAAGATGATATGAAAAATAAAATCATTATCATTAATATTTCAGAATGGTGAGTCACACCTGCGGCGTGTCGTCTTCTCTGAAAGAGAAGTAAAAGTAAAGAAGAGGTGTAAATGGTAGAAGATCACACGTGGCCTATTTACCCATTCTCTATTCTCTTCTTGTTGTGCTTTAAATTTGTTCAACACAATCTGTTAATATTCTCTGGCGCCATTGAAGGAAAATGAGACAAGGACAAGAACTCAAAACAAGAGATCACCACAATGCTCATCTTGACATTCATGAGGTATATCTAATGTTGCTTGCTATGAAATGATGTGAACTATAATTAATGCATATGTGTGTGTGTGTGTATGTATACATGGCATGAAGGTGGACATGGCAGCCAGGTCCGATCAGAGAATCACAAAACATATTCATTTGAAGTTTAAATTATATTTACAAGGCAGCAGGAAGTGAATATTGAGAAGGAGCCTTTGTTGCGTTTTGTTGTCATGGGAAAGAAAAGCCTTCCAGATCCAACCAAGAAGTCACAACCTTACTGGGGTTTTGTAGAGATGGTCACCACCAAAATTGAACATGTCAAAACTGCTCTCAATGGAGGTTAATAAATTAGACTAAAGACACATGTTATTTCTTTACTCACCTATAGATTATATGTTTCAATTAACTTATACATATATGCAGAGGATTATGATACTAGCACAAAAGTAAAACGACACAATCCTCCATCCAGGAGTGCCTCAACTTTGGAAGGGAAGGGTCATTTCATATACAGATAAAGAAGCCAGATCATGATCAAGAATCTAATTCCAGGGGGCTGAAAAAGAAGCGCAAGGCTGTTTTCCCGGCCCACCTGCAGGGGCAGTTCGGACAACGCCGGTACTGCCCCGCGGATCCACCCGACTTCTTGAACTACGAGGGGTGTGAGTTCTTGCTGATATCAGCTTCAGATGACATAGAAGAGGAGTTGGGTTGGAGCTCAAGACTGAGACATCTTGTTCTGATCTAGTCAATACTGTTGGTTTTGGGGGACTCACCATCCACAACTCCTCTTCTCAAAGGCACTTGGGTTTGAAATGCTATAATCTATAAATAAATAAATAAATAAAAAGACTTGGTTTTTAGTGTTAAGACACAAAGCAAAGCAGCATCTTATTGATATATAAATAAGTACATGAATCCTCATTATTTCTTGAACCCACATGCAACTACTTACATATCTACAGAGAGGAGGTATATATATAAATATATATGTAGGGTTGAGTTGCAAATGTCCTGCACCGCACTGAACTAGACTGCTTGTTTGCTGGGTCTAAGTGCTGTCTCATTTGTGTGTATTCACAACCAGTTAGCAATTTAGCAAAACTGTGGAAACAACAACCTTAGCTTTCCCATTTCTGTTTCTGTCATTTATAAAACCAAGCAATAGGCAAAGAGCTACCTCAAACGGATGTGCTTTGTCGTTCACCATGGAGGAGTTCGTTGTTCTGGCTGTCGAGTGGCATGTACTGTGACATGATAGCCATAATCTCCGAGTCCATGTAAGACTGCAAATGTTACAAAGTAATAACAATCAACATTTAAGCCTATAGGAAGGAACAATGAGTGATAACTGAATGTCTTAGAGGACATACCCTGAGTCTGTACTTGTAGAATATATAACCTGCTAGACCAGCAGCCGACACAGCTACTAGAACCGACATGGTGATGAACCATCCATAACTAGATCCATTTCTTTCTGTAACATGCATGCATGGATGAACAAATATCAAATCCCCATACCTTACAGACTCAAATTTGAACAAGTGCATGTGAAGAACACAAGTGGAGTCTACATATCACTATGCGTACAAAAGGCTATTTAAGTTTTGAATTTAGTGTTCCTTACCAATACAAGCATCTTGCTCCTTTATATACAAAAGGCTCCCCTTACATTTGCAGTCATATCCACCCCATGTATTCTTACAGGAGCAACTATCACACTTGCAAGCAGTATGCTCCTTGCATTCATCAATATCTGGTACACAACACAGAATTTTTTTTATACAATGCAGTTTTTAACACAAGATTCTATAACAATTGGCACACATTTAAGAAAGCTGTTCCTTAAGAGTCATAAGGAGGATGGAGAATCACCTTCACACTGATGACCATCCCCGCGAAATCCATTTGGGCATTTACAGCCTGATAAGCTAGACTCCTACTTTACATAAACAAAGAAAATTTAGTGAAAAGGGAAGCGATGCAGGCAGATGTTAATGATCATGTATACTTAAAAAATTCAAAAGGTTTTGAAAGTATATAAGGGTTAACACCACCAAACTGAGCAAGCAGAGAAAGTTCTTCCATCTCTTGTATCTGACCAGCAACCACCATGGTTCACTGAACACCTTGCCGGTCCAAAAGCTGTAATTCAATGAGTACAAGGAAGTCGGGTTGTTACTTATACAAGTCAGAACCAGGGAAAAAAACAGTAAACGGATACATAACAAGGAAGAAAGAACCCTTGTCTTGACAACAGATGATCATGAAGTACAATTTTTTTCTTCTCTTATGTGTCTACATTTTTCTTGGATCTTGAGAACAGTTAACTGCAAGTAACTTTTCTGTAGTCACCATGTCTAGGCAGAAAGTAGATGTTTGTAGCTGTATTGAAGAGTTATTGAGCAAAAACTCTCTTCTTGGAGGTTAGAGCAAGGTATACCTTCACAAGATTTATAACCGTCTCCTTTGTACTGAACACCATCCACAACGGGGCACTGGCAAATCCTCCCCCTAAATGTGTCCTGATCGAATTCAAGATCCCAATTTTAGTAGAAGATGCCAATTTTAACTATGGAACTCAATGTAGAGAGAAATTTCTACTGGAGGCATCATTCATCTATGTAGCAATTTACTCGCATATACCTTGCAGGCAGTAATGTTAGTCCTTGAGTCCTGCCAACAGCCACCATTCTTTTCAAGACACTCATTAGTCTCTATATCTGTAAGGATAACAAGAATCCAATGTAAAAAAGATGATACATACTTTTTTTAAGGGCTAAAAACAAAGTCACCATTGTAGAATGAAAATGAAATAGACATCAACCTCCGCTTAGACAAATTCGAGGCTCGGTAGTCTCCTTGAATCCAGCGCATATGGCCTTCAGCACCGCATTTCTCTCCAGTTTTCCTTCAGAACAAGCAAACAATAACTTTAGCATTGCTGTGTGCTACATTAATAGCAACTAGTGATGTTAGTTTAATCCTGATGATGAACCAACAAGCACCAATCAGTTGAACTTTTCACAAATGCATTACGTCTGTGGTAGTCATATTCCTAATTCACAGTGATGAAAAATCTCATATACCGGGGAAACTGAAGAGAAAATAAAAGGGTAACATGAACCTTCTTCCTGTTAACATTACTAAAAATTGTAAAACTAATAATATGCACCATGTATTTGAACTCTCAGGATTTTAGCTTGTTGTCAACATATATCTATGCTACAGTTGCATGAGCCGAAACAGAGTTGATCTACTCGTGACAGGGAGAAGCTTATACAGAGCTGTGGAGTAGACTCAATTTAATTATCTAATTAATGCACCACAAATCCAACACGTCATTAAAATGGAACAAACCTCGATACTGAACGTCATTAATAACCAATGTCGGCAAAATGGTAACATCACCACGAGATCCTCGGCCAACCTAAATGATTACAAAGAGATGTGAGTCAGTATTCATCTGCAAATGAAAATCACACAAGTCGTACTTTTAACCCATATGCATTGTAAAAATTCATCGGGTGGTGTATTCCGAATGACAATTGTAACTGAAACAACATAAGAGATATAAACCTGACTATCTTGTTCGGCTTTCAGGACTTTATTTTCCTCATCAGCCTCAGGATCTCCCATGCATTTTTTTATCTTCTCAATTGGCAGGTCTGTTTTATCAGATGAAAATTTAATTAAAAAGAATTACCACAATATCATAACCACTAGATCCATGAATAGCACATACGAAGTGATTTCATGACGTCCTCGGCACATTCTTTGCTGTATCTCTTTTCCTTCATAGAACACCTGACATGAAAATCTGTAACGAAATCCCACCAAACCCAAGATCGTTTGCTCTCATTGGCAACTCTATGCACACAAAGCTGCCTCAGGTTTTCAAACACCACATCCTTCCCTTGATACCCCACTTGAAAATCCTGTTCGGGATCAGGTGCACAGTATCTTCCATGGTTTATGCATTGGGACTTGCACTGACTGCTCAGGATAAAAGCTTGGGGACAATACCAAGTTATATAGTGCGGCGTGAACTGGGTGAAGCCCTCCCTTTCTAGAATCTGAGCGTGTCCCTTGAAATTCTTCACAAAATCCATCTGCTCATCGCAGCGAATCCCGCACTCATCATTGCTGTTTGTCCAAAATTCATATTCAACCCTTTCATCAGGATGCGGCATTGACTCCCTCCAGTCTAATTTTACTACAAGATCTTCACCTTTCTTAATAGCTTGTTTCAAGCTCTCACCAAAGGAACGCTCTATCAATGCTGATGGAATTCCAATCTTTTCTATAAACCCATCTGAATCAGAGCTCTCCTCTGGGGAATCCATAGTTATAAGAGGCTCTTCTATGTTATCAGCCACTAAAACAGCAGCTGCTCCGGCTTGTTGGCCATGCCATACCTTCAACGCGAAGTAGCACTCTAAGGGTTGAAACAAAAAAAAGAGAGAAAAAATCAATATACAACTTTTTGATAGAATCTGTCAATGAGGCTTCACATTTTCAATTTTAAATAACTGGTTCCCAGTCAACTTAAGGGTTTCATCTGGCAACCTCATAAAACACAAGTTGGTTATGAAAACAGAGCAGCTACATAAATGTACAGCACAAAAACACAGAATTAGATAATCAAACCCTTCACAATCAATTGCTTCCCTGTCTCAAAGAGACATCAAATGATTATGGACAATCACATTTGTAAGAAAAATTAATCACATAAACACCAACAACCCAAATTGCCAGTGAATAAAATCAGAAACACCCATGCCCCAGAACAAGAAACTTCTTGAGGAGAAAGTCAAGACTGAAAAATCAACGAAATCGACTCAGACCCACGAGAGATTTCAGATCGTAGAACGGAATTAAGACGAAAATAACCTCCGCGATCGACAAGAAGAATGGTCGGGCGAGAACTGGACTTGAAGGGCTTGCCGTCGCCGAACGATTGACAGGCAACAGAATTCTTGCCCGGGTACACGACGGAACCAACCATGTAGCCACCGTAATTGGGGACGCCGAAGTTGCCAATTGCGCCGTCGTGCTTGGAGCGCATGTTGTAGGGCGAGAGGACACTAATGCTGCTCTTCTCCACGACGAAACGGGCGGTGGCGGTGGCGGCGGCGAGGAGGAGCAAGAGAGGAGCGAGCAGTTGTCGGAGAGACGCCATTGCAGGGGTGGATTGGGGATGTGGATCGTCGCTGCGATTAAGTGGAGTGAAAATGAATGGGGAGGTGTGGTACGTACAGGTGGAGCGAAGAGAGCGAGTTTGGGCTTTTGGTTGAGTGAGATGATGCTATGGAGTGATTGGGAAGTTGGAAAAGTGAGACGTGAAGAAAACGATATCGTAGAGTTGTGTTTTGGTGGACAGAGTCAGCGGAACTACCATGCTGACATCTGCAACTACCGCATCAGGGAAGGAGAGAGAGAGAGAGAGAGAGAATTTTCATTTTTTATTTTTTTTTATTTTATTTTCTGTATTTAGATTATAGTATCTGGACAGGTATGTTGGTTATATCGTTTTCTTAAATCAGAAGATAAAATTTTGTTTTCTTTATCCTACGGCGATGTCCCTTTCAAGGTAACCACTAATTCTTCTCTTTTTTTTTTTGGTACATTAATATTTTTGAATTTTTATATTTTGAGACAAAGGAGTTTAAGCTTCGATTTAGATGTTTTTCTTGAATCGATCATCTCAATGTAGAAAACTTATCGAACTCTCTTGCTGAATTTTCGGTGGGCTCGTCTTTGATCTAGGCTTTTTTTGAGTGACCTAGATTTTGAGTTATAATGATAAATTCAATGTGGTGTCTTAACCCTTTCTGGTGATTCTAGTGTGAGTGGCCTTATGGTTCCCATCTTTGTTGTGTTTTTAATATTAGTTTGGTAGCTAATTAATAACACTACCAATTTGGGAGTGGTCTTTCTGGATAAGAAAACGAGCTTCTTGTTTGGATAGTAAGTTAAAGTGTTGTTAGAATTTTTTGAAATGTGGCGGTGTACAGTTTCGAGGTGAAACAATGCACTAATCCGTTCGTGGGGTGCGGGGTGGATTTTGTTGATGTCTCTCTTAGTCATGTATCCGACTTTGTTTAGAGGAGTTTGCGAGCAAAGTAATTAAGTGGTGTACGCGCGAGGTAGTAGGGAGGTTGCAACATGTATGACAAATGATGTTGTAATGGCAATAAAGGAGGCGTATGTTCTTTCTATAGAGTTTATGCAACTCTATTCATCAGGCAAAGGATATTCGAAGCCACCAGGTTATCGTGTGAGCTTATAACATATTCAAATGACATAACTAATGGAGGCGATGGGTGGTTCATAGAGACCTTCAAGGGGTCGTCACAAACTCAATGTTGACAGTGCACTCTGTCATGCAATTAATGACAACAGTGCATTCAATATTGTTTGCAATTGATCAGACAAAGTTTGGGCTGACATCCAATTAAGTTAACTGGTTGGGTTTAATGAAGATAGAGTTGTGGAGGTCTTGATAGTTCGAGAAGTTGTGTATTAGTTTGAGGCTTGGGTGACATCAAGTCTCCATTTAGTTGGCTTCGTTATCAGTTGTTCGTTCTCTTAAAGATAAGAGAGAGAATTAATTATAGCATCTTCAGCCTGATTATCTAGGCTGGGGAGAGGATTACAGTGTCTTCGATCAATTTTGATTATTCAAAATATTTTAGCTATTGTGGTGTCAATTTTTTGTTTGCGGTTCAGTCTGCAACTGAGTGACCCATGAGTTAGTAAGAACCTCTCGGTCACTTTCTCAAACTTGTTTGGAGTGAATTTTTTCTCAAGTCTTCGATTTTAACTTATTTGCATTTCACAATCAACAAATTTTGAGTGATACGTGTCGACTTCTTATTGACCATATTAAATATGAATTTTCATGTATCACAATATGTATATAATATATATTTTGAAAGATATGGTTTCAAAATATTCATGGAGAGAAAGCGCTTGCATTCGATCTCCACTCAACACACCAATGAGGAGAGGTGAAAGTTTTAACTATGAACAAACCTCGAATGAGCATTAGTTTGGATGTAATAAAACTGCTTAAAAGTGTCAACCACCAATGTGCGGACCCGCTTAAGAACTCCATGGTATAAACAAAAAATGATAGGGTTTCACCTTCTTAACTTACAACTACGTGATCAACAATTTCACCTATTCACAATTAATTGACAATAAAATTTATAAAATCATAAATCTAATATATATATATATATTAAAGAGAAGTCCCTATCTAT
>JAYMTA010000577.1:0-26587 GCA_036897625.1 Pelargonium cotyledonis
GTTGCCGGCGTGTCAGATCTGGTCTCTGCCGAACGCCAATGCCGCCGCCGGACTTCATTCTCCAGTGAAATCAAAAGAAAGATATGCTAGGGTTAATGTGGAGAGAGAGAAAGAAAGAGAAAGAAAAAGAAAGAGAGAGAGATAAAGAGAATGGGTAAGGTTCTATTTTTTTTTTTTACCTTTTTTTAAGTTTTTTATTTTAAATTCCAATCATCTAATTAATTAATCCACATCATTCAAATCATTAAAACACATCATCAAATAATATCTAACTACGCAACATGTCATCAACAAAATGTACACCTCCACAGCTTCTTTTTCACGTCAGCGCAAATTAACGGCCAACATGACGGGAGGTAACGGTGGGCATTAGATTGGTTATAAAATAATAATACAAGCACTCAGTTGGGTACGAAATAGAAGTATGGGTACCATATTGGGAGAAATAAAAGTTTGGACACTAAATTGAGTATTTTTTGAAAATCTGGGCACCAAAAAAATGGTTATCCCTCTTAATTATTATTATTTTTTTTGTTTGTTTCTTTCCCAACCTTAAGGTGCAAGTTTGCTATGCACCAAAGGTAGGGTTTCAAGAGGGAGATTTCTAAAAATATCATTAATAAAACACAAAGTGAACTTTCAATTGCCAAAACTTTAATTTTAGGTTTACATTAGACTAATAATTAAACACAATTGCCTTTAAATTTGCTACAACATAAAATTGATACATACAGGTAATACCGACAACACTCGAAAGAAGACTCAAACCCGAGACCCCGAGAGAATTAAACGTCTTAAACCCGCTCACCCCAATGTTATGTTTGTGAATTTGTTACAACACATGCACATAGCGATATAAGAAAAAATATGCCACATTACTATTTTCTGTTTTAGACGCTCATTCTAAGACATTCCAGTACAAAGTCAACTATTTTATTGTTATCCTCTCCAATTTGCCTTTTTTTTTATTTAGCTCACCACCATAAATCAAGTCTCTCACCCACATTGAATCTACCCATGATCCTCAACTCTTACCATCCACTTGATTCTTCCTTGCTGTGTATGAGAGAGAGACCCACTTGTGTCATTATTTGATTGTGTTTCAATTCACCCACTTTGATGTTTAGTTTCATGTGGTTTCCACGTCAACAACAATTTCATAGATAGATATTGTTGATACCAATGAACCACCAAGGGTAGCGCAGTTGATTAATCCAGCTGTGTGAGTGGAAAAAAATCTCAGAATCGATCTCCACTTAACACATTCTTAGTAGTGGTGGTGTAAAAGACCACTTTGGTGCGGTAAGCTGTCAAAAGCCCTGGGCTAGGGTTAACACATTCTTAGTGATGGTGGTGTAAAAGACCACTTTGATGCGGTAAAGTGCCCAAAGCCCTAAGCTAGGGTTAACACATTCTTAGTGGTGATGGTGTAAAAAACAACTTTAGTGCGGTAAGGTGCCAAAAGCCCTAGGCTAAGGTTAACACATTCTTAGTGGTGGTGGTGTAAAAAACCACTTTGATGCAGTAAGATACCAAAAGCCCTAGGCTAGGGTTAAGAGGCAAAAAGTCTATTTCCTGAACACTATTGGTTCCTTTTTCAAGCTTGTATATATTCGTCTTGTAAATTAGGCCGTTGCAATAAAGGATTTCGGCACCTTTTTGTATCAAAAAAAAAAAAAAACTAGTACAAACTAAATCGAAACAAGAATCAATTTGAGCGCTAATAAAAAACGAATGAACCATTTCGAATGAAAGCAGTATAAACTAGTACGATATGAATAATTTTGAAACTAAACCGAAACAAGAATCAATTTGAATACTAATAAAAAAACGAAATGAATAATTTAAAAGACCAAAGTAAAATATTTACCTTTCTAAAATTGAGTATCCATTTCCTCTTCTCACATGACACCCAATTTTATCCACAAGTTTTGTTTTGCAATTAGTGTAATGGTAATTAAGAATTTAAGATTAGCTCTAGATGAGGCAGATACACCAGACATAGAGGCATAGCAGTAGTCATTGGAAGAATCAGTTAGGTTCTGGTTAATACTACTTAATACCAAACCACTCTACTAGTCTAGTGTTGATTGGCTTATTGGTCTCTATCTCTACCTGTGTACCTTAGAAACACGTGCAAACAAATCCAAACTCATCAAAATAGACTAGTTAAAGGTTTTAGTAGGGCTCAAAATTCGGGTAGAACCTGACACGAACATAACACAATTTTTAAACGCGGTTATATTAAACACGCGAATGACATGATTAATGTTAATGTAAAAACTTATATTATTAAGTTATATCCTAAATTCATATGCAACTCTCACGACTCATTAACATGATTATTAAACGTGTTTACATTGACAAGACCCAGCACATAGCCCTTAACGTAACATGATACACAAGTACACAACAATATCAACATCTCACATCAATCTCTCGATTGAAACAAAATTATTAAAGTTCACCCATGCAGCACATATGTAACTCTTGATATGATTATTAAATTTGTGTTTGTGTTACCCATGTAACATATATATAACCCTTAACACAACCCATTAGCATGAGGTTTTAGGGACACGACAACACATCCGTAAAATAACAGGAATCTCGTGCACTGGGCCGTCCTTTGACGAAAGTAGCTAGGGATAACAAGCATAGTCTCATGTGCGCATGGCATGTGATTAGGTATTGAAACTCTTAGGGTACCCTGGAACCTTACCAAACTCAAATGTTAAGGACTCATTGTCCTCCCCATGTGGGACTCCCTCCTAAAACCGATAAGCCATAACTTGCATGTTTTAGTGACCTCTCTTGTTGGATTTGAAACACATAGAAATGGACAGTACCATCAATTGCCACAATCATATCATATACATATCCATCTCAATTATAATCTCTGAAACCGGGGTCCTGATAGACTAATAGTTACTAATCTATCAACTAGTCTACTACATGGGCTATTCAATTTCCGATAGTCTATCAACTCTATGCTAGAGCTGGCAATTTTTGTCGTAACGTGACACCCACATGAATCTCAATTATAGAATCGTGCATTGTGTTCATAAACGCGTTGTGTTCGTGTTGGGTCGTCCAACACACAAACCACCTTCAACACAAAACGAACACGTATGAATTGTCTGTTCTACTCTGCACTAACACCTATATCTAAATTACGACTGTAGTCTACTAGAGTTACTACATAGGCTATTCAATATCCTAGTAAATACCAAATTCATGCAAAACGATTATTGATGCATCTTGTTGATGTAAAGTTGGATAAAAGTAAAAGTCTCTTATACAAGTCTATGAATCTTTTTTTCTAGTTCTACTCGTGTTTGTGTGATGGATGTATTGAAGTATCAGATTATTCCAACTAATCCATAGAAGATTACGAGAAACGAGAGAGATCGAGCAAACCTGCTTCAATTCATTTTTTTGCGAACTTCGTAGAAGTAGCTTAAGATCACTACAGTAGCAGCGACTGCAACTCCAACAGCACTTTGTGCTAGTACGGTACAGTCCTTCACAAGTGCCTTGGAGCCAGACGAACTCGGATTGAAACCTAGTTCCGAAAGCTTCTTGTGCGATTCTGCATAATCTCTGAAGAACGCTTCTGCATCCTGACAAAAGCACAGTTAAATTAAAGTCGGTGAAAAAAATATGGACAAAATGAACTAGATGTCTTTCACCATAAAAAGTAACCCAACCTATAAACCTATATTTTGTTTTCAGCTACCAATATTCAACCAGAATTTACCAACATGTACTGAGCAAACACCATATTCATTTGAATTGGCTCACAGCAGCAAACCAATACTTTCGTAAAAAGAATATTTGTTTCAGCAAACCGACACTTGCGTAATAAGAGTATTTGTTTCATGCTCGGCTGACCTGAACCGACACGATACCCGCATTTTACAGGATTTTACCTTTCTAAGATAACTATAAATACACAACATCTTTCATTTGGATGAGACATTTGTTACTCATTTTGGGAGGGTATAATTTGTAGTATTATTTAATTTAACGCACCCTTGCTATACCCACATTCTCTGTTTTTATTTATTTAAACTATTGTATCACTGTACCGGGTACTATACCTATAGTAGTGCTTGAAAGAACCCAACAAATTTCTTTTTTATGGCAACCATTGTCACCTAAACAAGTTAAACCCTTCAATAGAAACAGTCTGGCCAAACTAATGCATAATGGGTCTTGATCCAACCATCACATTAAATTAGGTAAGATGGGGATAAAGTGACCCCTAAATTAAAGGCTCAACCTGAACATTAGTTAGTTCAAGTGAAATAGCAGGTCAGAGTCAGTGTCAACTCAATTAGGCTCTAGTTAGTACTTAGTACCTACTTACAACTATGCTAACATCATTTCCATCATGCCAAACTCGATAACCATGTCATGTTGCTTTAAGAATTAAATATCTTTATGAATGGCTCAAAAGCAAACTATCTGAGAAACAATAGTAGATTTAATTTTGGTTAAAAGAAATGAGTGTCACCTTTGCATATAACTCAACATAAGGACGGAAAGCTGGATCTTCCAATAAAGCCTTATCGGTTGGGAGCTTCAATAGACCCTCCGATTCTCCATTCAGCAGTTCTCTGGCATTGATGATAATTTAGAAAATTAGAATGATTGAATTCCATATACAACAAAAAGAGCGTAGTACAATAAATACATGCTATGTTTGAATTCTTGGATCTAAAATGTTGTATGTCAAATACAAATATAATGTTGGGAAAAACATGCATAGAATTTCAAATGAAAGGGTAAGTGTTGTCATCTGAAATTTCATATACCGTTTATGTTTTAAATTGGAAAAGGTTACATTTTGGTCTCCAACTATCTATTTAGTTCTGAGTTGGTACCCAATTTTATTTTTGTTTCAATTTGGTCCCTTAACTGTCCATAATATTTCAATTCGGTTCCAAGCTATGCTATTTTGTTTTGAATTGGTCCAATCCATACCAGTGTCATCAAATTAGACTGACGTGACAATTATTTTGGGACAATTTTTGTCACGTGGCAACCACTTGACACTTAAGTTAGCTAAATACACTTATGGGACCAATTTGAAAAAAAAAATTGTATAATTGAGGGACGTGGTCATCACGTCTTTATGTCCAATTTGGTTCCTCATTATACAGCTTTGTTTATAAACAATCTCAATTGTAAATTTAGATAACTTAAATGCTATGTGGTTGCCACGTCATGTCAACAAAAAAAAATCTAGAAAAGTTGTCATATCATCCTAATGTGACGACACCGTTATAGATTGTACCAATTCAAAACAAAATAACATAGTTTGCGAACCAAATTGGAATAAAAATAAGGTAGATACCAATTTAGAACAAAATGAGTAGTTTCGGGAGCAAAATCCATTTTGAATCCTATTGGGATTTGAGCGAAATCCAAAATCCTTTGTGCATTGGATTTGACTCAAATCCATGAATCCAGACGGACCAAAAACAATGTTCAAGCCCTTACACAAAGTATGAGTTATCAAACTTCAGAGGTTCCGTAGTCCACGGGCCATCAAAACCTGATCTCTCTGGATGTGCCCTTCCCTATCACACCAGGTGCAAGGACAATAAACAGTTGGGTCTCTTGCCAAAGGAACCTATAAATAAATGTAAATATGTTTGTTACCAGAGTGTGGCCTCCTGATAGTGCCACAATATCCTTGTCGGATAGACCCATCCGATAGAAGATATCCCTAAGATGTGGTGCACCTACAATAAAAAAAATCACAACAGACCATGCGGATAAACTTTTAAAGGCAGATAGTGAAATGAGGACTAATCATTATTATTTATAAACTACATTTTGAAATCTATGCATGACAGTAGTCATAACACAATAACTCATGACCAGATCAGAGAATACGGTAATAGTTATGCCAAGGATACACGTGCTGGTGAATTAGTTTTCATGATGCAACCACCATACAGATTCAGTATGATGTCATACATACCCACTACATAATAAGAATTCCAAGAAATTTTACAGCAGCTTCTCTTCTTCTTTTTGTGTGTGTGTGTGTGTGTGTGGTGGGGGTGAGGGGGGGACAACATTTTTTAGTGAAGCTCCATATGTCAGTGAATATTTTACAATGGAATTGAGGAACATTTGCCAATATATATGAGACAAGCACATACTTCATTCCCTACTTGCAAAATTTTACAATAAAAAATTCTTTTGAAAACATTATCCAATAGATCTACTGAAAGCCACAAATACCAGAACAGAACTAACTTCCAACTTACTGACACCAAAATGAAATTGTTGAATTGAAACCCCAATTTACCATGAAGGCAGTATATTTTGGGGCACATCCACTGTGCCCACTGCCCACAACTGTATCTCACCATCATGCCGAAGCATATACTATTTTATAGATACGATACGAATATCCCAGTAGGTATTGAGCAGAGAAGATGAAAGGAAGTGAATCGTAAAAGCTACAAACCATACGTCATGGTGTTTATACAATTAGATATGCTACTTAAACTTCTATACCGCGTTGAACTCATATATACCCCATGGAGACGATAAGCTTCGCTATGTTCCTAAACCTTTTTAGAATTTGTACTCTACTGATCATAGTAGAATGCTAAATTATTGCAGAAAATGCATTTTTAGAAATTCAATCATCATATACTCAAACCAAACTACCAAAATTTAGAGTCAGAAACTGAATCATTAATAAAATACGTCGAACACATTTATAACAAGGTTCCAAGTACGGATGTTAAAGAACAAATTTAAGCATTGGACGGACCTTGTTTGGCATCTGGAAGTCGCCCTTCCTTGGGACAAACTTTTGAATCCTATAAAGTAAAAAGATTTTGATTCATGAAAGGGAAGTATTTAATCTAAACCCCCACCAATGTATTCCATAGTAACATACCTTTCTACCAGGAACAAAGTTTATGGTGGGACCTCCAGTCATTTCAACGGCAACAACACCAGCAAGCTACAAACAGAAATATTTTCTTTCATTTCAGTTAACTCATCAGGTTGACCACTACAAACTGATCATTTTTGTAAGAGCATTAGCATTCATTAGATCAAGACTCCGAAGCACTTAGAAATTGGTCTCTCACAATCTTTACCGTAAGACATGCTACCTATTTTAACATTTGAGAACTCAAAATAGTATTCTGTGTGTGGACCAAACATATTAATAAGTTACTAATCCATCCTCCCACAACCACAACTGTGACTTACTGAATCAGTAAACCATTAGCTATGTCATATAATAGTATGAACATAGACTACACATTTTTAGAAATATTAATACTAATCACCATATTGAGATACCTATTTCTTTCTCTTATATGCACTCCTCTTCAACAGTCCATGTGTAAAGACAACCAATTATACCTGGACAATGACCTCCTTCCTAATTTTGATGTTCCATATTTTATATATCATTTCCTAACCAGCTTATATTCTATCGAACAACTAGTCACACCCATGAGTAAGTGAAAGATTTTCTTCATAAATATAACCCCTTCCCTGAAAAAATATGCAATTTATCTTGGTAGGGAGTCCCTAAAAACAAAAGGAAATGGAAAATAAAAGGGGAAGAAATCCATGGTTCTGTTACGATGACAACACACAATGAAGCCTTTGGATCAACATGTGAACAATCACGACATATAGCATGGGAATGAGCTTGGATATCTTAAATAGAAAACATGCTGACATGTTCAACTCTACACTCACCTGGTATAGATCTGCATATGTGATTTTTGGATGTTTGGATTTCACTTCCTCTGCCGTAAAAAGGACCAATAAACATAATGTACTCAGAATCTCAATTCATTTCTAACAAAGTTTTAATAGTTACAACTTACAAGATAGTGTTTGTGCTTCTCATGTGTAAAGGATTACATATTTCAAATCTATATCAAACAAATGAATCTACAGAATGCAGTATTTCTTAACTCTTATAATGAAAAAAAAAGGGAACAAAAATAGAATGTTGCCATACAGAAATCAAGATCAAAATTCACAAGTGCCTAGTCAAAGCGAAATCTATCAACGATAATCCAATTATGACATTTGTTTGGGATATATGGGAGCATGCAAGTTTGTCCATACAAACTGATCACAAGATTTATTGCAGCCATGATTACATTTAATAATGTTCAAGTACCTTCATGCCTTTACAAAGATAAGGTGAATTATGGTGTGGCAACAGAAGTACAAATTCATTTTTTTTTATTATTATTAAATCTATTTATGAGTAGAAATGAATGTTTTAAACATGTATCAATAAAGCATATCATACACATAAATGACTACATTGTGTAGAGATAATCATATCATTCAACATTTATGCAGGTGTTCATAGAGTCATCTAATATATATATATATTAAAGTGAAGTCCTAAGCTAATTGAATGACAAGTGTCATCCCTAATTTCTATATGAATGTCTAATTACATGACACATATCAATTTTGTGACATTTGTAAATTATATTAATTGAAATAATAATGTAAAATCTAAGATATATATGAGTTATATATCTAATAAAGAGATAAGAGATTTATTTTCAAAAGAATTTAAATTAAAAAAAATTGTATCTAAAAATTGTAATTTAAGTTATTTGTTGGGTTATTTATGAAATTAAAAAATATTACCTTTCCTCAAATAAGCTAAATAAATATAAATAAATAAAAATTGAACGAAATAAAAAAAATTAAATACTGTGCAATTGTTGTTTAAGTTTAATTTTTTTAGTTGAATTCGAAGTCTCGAGAAAATAATTTATTAATCAAGCAATGTTAATATAAACTATCTCATCAATATAAAGATTATATAGGATGTCATTTCAAAAAAAAAGATTATATAGGATGGAAACCCGAGCAACGCTGGGCACAAAAACTAGTGAGTAAATTATATTTGAGCTCCAAACTCTTCATATTAATTAATGCAGGGATAAGTATTTGAACCTCTCTAATACACTAATTTAAGTATTTATTACAATTTGTAAATATTTAACTTTATATGGACAACATGACAGTGTATAGATAACTGAAAGTGATATATGAGGCTTGTCAATATGGAACAAAGCTAATAATTAAAAATACTTTGATGCTGTTTCTGCTCATTTATTGAAGTAATAACCACAAGAGTGACTAGGTGTAACCTGTTTTCTTATGGTAACTGAGTAAATCTCTCATAAAGTGCATGTACTTTGGGCTTTCATGCATATCAGATCATGAAACTTAAAAGGATCAAATCTAGTGAAGCTTCAAGAGGAAATTTCGAGAGAAGTTATATCAGAAGAAACTCATAGTTAGCATCTCAAAGGTTTTTCTTTTGATGTGTAAATAAATACTCCATATTGATACATCAATGCGCAAACTGACCTTTCACATATATTATAATCAAATATATCATCATTAGCTGATTCCTCCTCTATTTTTTCCTACATTCCTTTACTAGACTCTTATATTACACACTAAATATCTTTTATACATTTTATGTATCTAAATAAAACATAACTGCATCCTTGCGTACTTATAAATTCCCGAAATCCTATTGAAGTACAGATTCAATCCCAAACCTTTATCTGTACATTTTACCAATTCTACCAGCCAGTACTCTATATGAATTGAACTACCATGTTATAAGATAACATGTACTTCCTCCATCCCAAAATGAGTATTTACTTTCTATAAAATAAATAAATAAATTGTCCCAAAATAAGTGTCCACTTTCCTTGTTAAGAAGTTAGTTATGAAATAACAACAATATCATTAAGATAAGTTAGAATCCTTGAGATTATTACAACTAGAACACATGGGGTATAAGTGGGAAAACTCAACTCTAACTAATGTACCCTTCTTACAAAAATGGGAAAGTGGACACTAATTTAGGAAATTATGTATTCTTATGATTTTTCAATGAAAAAATAAGAGAGAGAGAGAGAGAGAGAGAGAGAGAGAGTAACAAATATGATTAAACGAAGATAAATAAAAAGAAAAACCATATTAATACAGAATGAAAAAGCTAAGCAACCCACCACAAAAATCAATAGCCTTCTTCAGTCCATTATTTGAACCATGTGAGAACTCCTCTTCCATCCTGATAGAGCCATTTGGACCACCTGTGTTTGACTTCACATCATATGTCCCAGCATCATGCCACCTTCACCCCGCAAGCATACAAAACAACACAACAATCAAACTTCCTCCATAGAAGAATTGCACAAACAATAACAAGCACAATTCTGCATCAATTCAAAGTTTGCAGATATACAGAAACATATAATTCAACTGCAAGTGAATACAAAGCCAGCCAAAATTCAAAAACTATAAACCAAATCAAGCACCAAAATATAAAATGCATCAACTGCACTTTCCATTGCTCAATTCCATCATATTTACCTAGGAAAGCTTCAAGTCGCCAACTTATAATAGCACACCTTTACATAAATTAACATAAATGCGTGCAACAAACAACAACATAACAGAGAGAAGAGAATGTCAAATGAAGAATGGCTATGAAGCAATTAATTCAGCTGCAAGCGAATTCAAGGTCAACCATAATTAAGAAACCAAATCAAATATAGCAACACAATATGAATTCAACCAATTATGTTTTCCGTTGTTCAATTTCATCACATTTTCCAAGAAAACAAACAGCCAGAGGACAGAGAGAGGTTCGTCATTTGTTGCGTGACACAAAAACAAAGAATTCAGCAGCAAGAGGGTACAAAGTCAAATCAAGCAACAAAATATGAATTGAACTATTACATTTTTTGTTGTTCACTTCCAAAACATTTTACCAGGATACAAACCTAAGAGAAAGGCAGGAGAGTACACCAAGGAGCGCGATGAATGATATACCGAAATAACAAATTAGGCTGGGAGCGATTACACAGTCTAAGCCAAATCAAGCAACAATATGTGAATTGATAAGCCAAATCAAGCAACAATATGTGAATTGATTACGCTTTCCAATGTTTAATTACGCTTTCCAATATTTAAGTCCATTTCATTTTACTAGAAAACAAATGAAACATACCAGAGAGAGAAGAGTACACCAAAACGAGCATGCTTCAGAAACTGTGCCAAATCAAGCTACAAAATATGAATTGAATAAAACACACTTTCCGTTTTTCAATTCCATCGCATTTTCCAACAAAACAAACAGAGAAAATAAGTCACAGAGAGAGAGAGAAACAAATACACCATGCAGAGCATGATACATAAACAAATAATTCGGCTGCAAGAAAATGCCAAGTCAATCAATATTCAGACAGTAAGCCCAATCAAGCAACAAAATATAAATTGAACTATTACAATTTCTGTTGTTCACTTTCAAAACATTTTAATTGGAAACAAACCTAAGAGAAAGGCAGAGAACACCAAGTAGAGTGATACAGAAACAAAGAATTTCAGTCTTAGCCAAATCAAGCAACACCAAATGAAGCGATTGCGCTTACCATCGTTTCAGAAGCTTAATTACATCACATTTTACTAGGAAACAAACAGAAATATAACAGAGACGAGAGAAAAGAGTGCACCAAGCGGAGCATGATATAGAAACTAAGCCATATCAACTACAAAATATGAATTGAATATATCACACTTTCCATTGTTCAATTCCATTGAATTACCTATGATACAAACATAAAATAAAACAGATAGAGAGAGGGAAACAAATACGCCAAGTGGAGCATGATAAGTCAACAAAAATTCAGAGACTAGACCAAATCAAGCAACAAAACACAATTAAATCAACTACACTTTCCATTCCTAGATTCCATCACATTTTCCTAAGAAACAAAACCGTAAAAGAAAACACAGAGACTAAGGCAAATCAAGCTACAAAACATGAATTGCATTTTCCCTAGAAACAAGCAGAGAAGATAACAGAGAGAGAGAGAGAGAGAGAGAGAGAGATAGTTAGAAACAAATACCCCAAGCATATCATACATAAACAAAGACCCCAGCCGCGAGCGGATACTAAGTCAGCCAAAACTCAGAGGCTAAACCAAATCAAGTAACAAAATACGAATTAAATCAACCGCACTTCCATTCCTCAGTTCCATCGCATTTTCCTAAGAAACAAACAGGAAAAAAACACAGAGGAATAAAGAGAAGAGTGCGCTGAGCGAAGCATGATACATAAGCAAAGAATTCAGCTGCGACCGAATACAAAGTCAACCAAATCAAGCAACAAAATACGAATTACATCAACTACAACTTACACTCCTCAGTTCCATCGCGTTTTCCTAAGAAACAAACAGGAAGCAAAAAAAGACACAGAGAAGTAGATAGAACAGTACGCTAAACGGAGCATGATCGGAGCACAGTTTCTGCTGGCAATGAGTGCGCGGAGATCGCGGCGAGCCTTATCGATCTCCTTGAGATACTCACTGTCGACCACCGGAAACGCCATTGAAACCGACCGGAGCTGAGCTGAGCTTGCTTGAGAGAGAACCAACAAAACTGATCAAAGACGAATATGGATTACACAGGTCATACATGGACTCTTACCACACCAGCACAAGAGACTGATCCACCAAATTGATAGACCATCAATGTGATGGTCCTTCGCGCTCCAGTTCCTCTGATGGGACGTGAGATCGCCACGTGGCTGTGTTACATCCCTTGATCCTTTGACGTACAGTGATTTGACTACAGACTCCTCCGATGGGACGTAATCTGGACACGTGGCAATGTTAGATTATGACTGTAAGCTGCAATGTAATTGAGTGACACGTCATTTGGCTTTGGCTTTGACTTTGGTACGATACGTCACTATGCCCTTTTTAATTTTTCAAAATATCCAGTAAATAAAATAAAATAAAAAAGTTTGGCGCTCATGACATTAATTTGTAGTAATTAATCTCAAGTTGGTATTCATTTATTAGTATTTAATATAATTTGAATAATTGTTTATCATTCCGCTTAAATTAGCTAAATGTAATTATACAATTGAAGACGATTTTGTTAGTATAAAATAGTCACATTCGTAATTTATTTGTTACATGATTGTGACATTAACAAATTGTTAACAACTCCGCTATGGATTAACATAATTGAGAGGCCAAATTAAACCGGCATAGATAGTTTGAGGGGGCAAACAAACACAAAACCATAATGCTCATAAAACAAAGCAAGAGCTTAAAATGGGAAATTTCAGTTGAAATTGCAAGTTTCAAGAGGTCAATTTGGCAATTATATTTAGTTACAACAATGCACACAAACAAATAAATTGAACAGCAGAGAAAAGAATTGGATTTTCCCAGCAAAAGACTCCAATAGAAGAAACAAGCAAAGCTCTCAGGTAGCAGTTCTCCACTGCATTTCTATTTGGATTTTCCCGTTCTTTGAGTCGATAAGATGGTACTTCTCATTGATTCGTTTGTTGTTAACGACATCCGAGAGACTGATATCTGCGTAACCCAACGATTCCTGATTCACGAAGAACACAATGAACAAGTTACGAGTACAAAACTATAATTCATAACCTTTTAGTTGTTAACTTCTCACAGCTCAAAATAAACGAAAATCTATGAAATTGGTTTTTGCGTCTCAACGAATTTGATGACCGAATTTGATAACATAAAAATACTTTAGTGACCAAACTGGTCAATTACTTACAGTTGAGAGACCATTTTGGTTGTTTCTCTTTCTCTACAGACCATATCTCGGTCTCATCAGCCCTAGGAGAACTGTTTATACCATTTTGGTACAAACTACTCGTATTACAACTATAATGCGCCGTCAATTATTAGTTTAAACTTTTAGTTGAATTAGTCTCTTAATATAGCATTTATAGTTTAGTAGAATATTCAAGATCAAGCCTAGAAAAACATTATAAACATATGTACACTTTTTTTTTTCTTTTTTTATCAGCAAAATACGTATACATTCTTATCAGAAGATTCAGAGCCAGCCATATTATGAACCCGATTTCAAAAATAAATTAACGAAGCGAATTAATTGTAAATTGTACCTTGGGATGCAGCAGGCCAATCCTAGATGAGCTACTAAAAACTTCAACGTGCATTTTTTCATTTATGGGAGGCTCCTCCAGCACAAATGTGAACTCCTCGTCCCATCTTGGATCCCGATTTTTCTTCACATGCTGTTCCAGTAAAAAAAAAAAAAAACTATATAACCATCCAATTTTCCTTGCATATAATTGAATCATGGGCAATTTGCAAATAAACACCCTATACTAAGCTCTATTTGCATATAGGTCCAATTTTCCCATGGCAGACCCTACTCAACCCAAAAATTAATTAGGTTAAGTTTATCCGACCTGAAACAAAAAAATGCGGGTCGGATTTCGGGTGGTCGTGGGCTCAGCCCAAGTATAAGGTACTTATATGTCATATGCCCTTAAAATCACAATTTTGACAAATGCTATTTCTATTGTGTACCTTGGTTTTCTTCTCCTGCCCTTGGAAAAGAAGCCGAACATACGGATTGGTGTGGTGCTTTCCTTCAACATCTTGAGCTTCGTGAACTGTAACCACGAGTACACCTCCGCCAGCTGGCGTTCCTTCAGGAGCCTTTTGAACTGTATGTGTATCATCATAATCTTGTGCTAGCTTGTCCTCTTTGAAAGGCTTATACGTCAGTTCCACCATAATTTGTCCCCGGGATTTCTCATTTTGAACATCATTTAAGTCCATATTCTTTAGGAGATCAAGAGTCATTTCTTTAGGCTCATCAGGGGGAAGTTCTTTCAGGGGAACTACATTCATACCCATCTTGTCGTGCTTGCCAACCTAAGAAAGGTAACAGTCGACTTGTGATTTTTAAAATTTCAAAACGGTGATCGAGTTGTAACAGTATGTTGAAAGAAAATATACCTGCTCCCAATCATAGACGTTAAGCTCTAAGGCTTGGGTCTCCGGATCTTTTACAACCAAATTAAACTCTTCATTCCATTCAGGGTTCAAATTCTTGTGCTTCACTGTAGTTTTCTTTGATGAGAGCTTATCGTCAGTCAGCTTTAGTTTCACATACGGGTCTGATGCGCCCAGAAGATCTTTCTTTTTCAGTTTCATGGCCCTCAGAACTTTGACATGGAGAATACCAACTGGCTTCTTCATTGCTCTGCAGGTCACAATATGTACAAATTAGGCTAAACAAAGAATCGACAGTAAGAAATGTCATGACAAGATTTGGGAAGTATTTGGAATCAGAAACTTACTTTGTTGGATCCATCATCTGTACTTCAAGGGTTTTGGGCCACAAATACATATTGGCAACCTGATCCTTGATAATCTCCTGCAAATAGGAAAGCATCCCTAGCGTAGTTAAAACCATGAACTGGGAAAGATAAAACTAGAGTTGCCAATTTAGACCCAAACTCACGGGGCCCGATCGAAATCCGACCCAATTAATATTCAGGCTGGGTCAGACAAACCCACATCTCTTTCGTGCTGGGTTTGAGTTAGATCTATTCAAACCAACCCATCACTCAAAGTCTAAAACTTATACTCCCTTTAGCTCCGAATTCTAACTATATCATAAAATCACCCGCCAAGGCGTCAATAGCCAGTTATCAAAAGAATCCTACATCAATTTTGATCAAGAAGCCTAGTCCACCTATTAGCCACTTTCGGGAGCTAAACAGTACGAATTTGAAATAACACAAAAGCCTCAGATCTCTGAATAACTTGACCAGCATGACAACAAAACGTAATATGAAACCAAGAGAGGAAGGTAGAGTACCTGGACAAACCTGTAGAGACCAGGTATAGACATAAGATCAGCACCCATCAGCTTCAGACCAAAGTCAACATGCGGCTGAAAAGGCAAATAAAGACAATTAATACTTTTTAGCGAGGTTGCTACATGAAATTCATCAAGTAGCTGTCTATGAGCACACATCAAATAAACCTAGCCAAGAAGTTCCAAAGGTGTGTATTCAAAATGCAATGAATGAGAATTCTTATACATTTAAATTTAACATGTAAATAATGGATGTATCTTCAGTAGCAAGAGATCATAACTTCATACTAAGGTGGTTCCACTTAGAGCTGGCAATTTCGGGGTACGGGTTGAAAAGACCTAGCTTAACCCAATATAGAAAAGGGTCATAGGCTGTGTTGCCTGACCCAACCTGACCCGAAAAATTAATTCTCTATTTTATGCCCAGCTCTAGTTTCCACTAAGCCATTTAACCAACCAACTAATGCAAATTAGTTAATTGCTCAGACAATGATGCACTTACACATTCAACTGTTTATTTTTCTGTCCCTCCTAAAAAAAAAACTTTTTTTCTTCTCTAGTCATGACTCATGATATATAAAGTGGAATTCTTTTAAGGAAGTTTGCAACAATGGCAAGTAGTTTACATATTGGCATGTGAACTGTAGGTGTTATGTAACTAATTTAATTATGCTGAACAGTAAGGAGTGTTTTGTAATTATGTTTCCATCTCACATGTCAATAGATGTTATCTAGCTGCATTGGCATTAAATCTGTCTAGTACAGGATCATATTATATCCACAAATGCAAAGTAATGAAGGCAATATGGATGCAACCTATTTTCTGAAATTTACTAGGTCCTCCACAAAGGACACTTTTAATGTTTGTGTCCTAAACGAATTCATGTGATGAAGTCTTACTAAAACTTAATAACTCCGTTATCACACACCTTATCCATGAGAGAGACACAGATTTTTGCAAAACAAGGAAAGCTTGGAACCAAGGGCTTGAGAGTGATACGTGGCACAGCAAAGACTTGTAGATCCACCACCTGGAAGACAATATAACATAATATATGAGCCATTCAGTATATGTGCTGCAGTCGAGAATGTAACATTTTTCGACAAATAATCTCAATTCCTTGCAAAGTTGAAGGGAATAACCTGAACGGTTGCTTTCAATCCAAATGCTTTAACAGCAACAATGACATTAGGATTTGCAGCCCATTTGAAAGATGGTTCCATAATCAACTCCTTCTCATCAGTAACATAAACTTTCATGCCTGACAAGAATGAGATGCCAGGATATGGATGAGAATAAGATATTATCGCGGAAAAAAAATCGTTCCAACCATATATGTAGAGGTGGTAATTCAGGTTTTAGGCTTGGGTTGTGAGAAACTTGACTCCAACCCAAAAGCTTAAGTTGATAGGCGGAGGGCCCAACCCAAAAGCTTAAGTTGATAGATGGAGGGCCCAACTTGTATATCAAGTAGCAACGGACTTCACATTCTTTCGATAAGGGATACATTAACACTTTCTCACGTGTGGCCAAATAAGAACCCTAATGTAAATGAAAGAGAAACTTGACTATTAATTAAAAAATGAGGAATGGGAAAAATTCTACTAACCTTGAAAAGTAGGTGGTAAGGACCCTAATGTAAGTGATTGAAACTCGACAGAATCAATTTTATATTTGGGAATTTGCTCAGCAATAATGGGTTTTGCAATAGTCTTCGCAGTCTTACATATTGCCTACACGGAAAAGAAGGTCAAAAGTACAGACACAAACTAATAAAAGAAAATATCGTTCACTATTTAGAATTGTAGCTAGATGTAGGGAAACGAACCTTGTCAAGGTACGGCCACATTATCTCAATAAACCTGTTTAGCCAATCAACCTTCACACGAAAGGAAGAAAAATATTATCAACAAACTGCAACGGAGTCAAGACTCGAAACAAAATAGCCCAATAACAAAGTCAAAGACTCTAACTACATACCCGATCATAATCTGGATTTTTCACCCAAAGGGGTATCTCAGGAAGCAACCGCTGCAAGGTTTCTGAGTCTTGCTCAGCCAATGGACGAATATTGGGATCCTGAAAGGGCCATTAGGAATCCATTTGAATTCTCACTCATTTCATAAGTTCGCAAGGTAAATTCTCAATAATGAAAATAACATATATTATTCATAAAACTCGAACATGTATAGTTCTTTTCATTCTTCCATTCTCTACATCTACCTACAACGACACACGCACATATAATTGTCTTAGCAAGAGATGAAAAAATTGATTATCTTTATAAATAAATAAAAAAAAGGTCTAGTTTCATCATCGCTCTTACTGAACATGTACCATCATTCATGTTGCTGAAAGAAAACACCCCACGGACTCAACAGGGCCAATACACTATATTGCTTTCAAAAACCTTCTTTTTTTTTCCATAAAAAATAAAATTCATATTACACAGAAGCTTGCCAGCAATGGCATGAACTTCATGCAGTATCAACAATATCTGACCACTAAGGTAGAATACTCACCAACCTACTAACCTAGAGGAATAAACGATAGCCACTGGAGACTAAGAGGCCACTTAGGAGGCCCAAAACTTGTCCAGACAGGGGTAAGAGCCTTCGATTCTTCTCTTCCTGCTTGGCAATTCCATCCCTCATGTGTAAAGACTCACCAAAATCCAGAATACACACACTTTACTTAATTACTTCCACTATAATGTAAGCATTCCAATTCCTCAGCTCCTACACTTCCCGAAAGGCATAGCCCAGCTTAAAATTTTCAAAGCACTCGTGTCGGCCTTGTCCAACCCGCGAGAGCTACATTCGGGTTGACTGCTTTGCATAGGAAATGTGTGGGTTGCCTGATCCCAAATTAATAGAGTATATTTCATACAGCCTGAACACAGTTCAAATTTTGGATGCCCGTGCTTTCGGGTTCAAATAGCTAGCTCTCCATTTAAATGTAAACTAAGGGTGACCTTACTCCTTGGGGCATTGTTGGATCAGCTACCTATTACTAGAAAAGCTCAATATGAACTGAACTTGTCTCCTCCATATACACCTAATCTCATATCCTAAAAGTGGACCAATGCATCTCGTGGTTACCAATGGCGGGTACTAAGCTCCTTCTCATATGATCTATATTTCAATGCACAGACTACTTACTGGTCCTTCTCAACTGCCACCAAAATACGAACAAAACACAATGCACATATACCAAATCCAGAATCTAAAACTTATAAATTATTTACTTCCAACAAAGAAATAAACCCAATTCCCCCTAATAATCTAAATTTCACGATTTGTTGGGCTGGAAACAATTTTAACTCTGCATGTTTCCTTTTCTCTTCCCTTTCTCAGCAACCAAACAGCTCAATGTGTAAAACAACAGCAATAATTATAATAAACTTAACATCACTCAAAAACAGCAAAATTAACCAAAATCATAAGCAATGCAGAGAACAGGGAACAGACCTTGACATCGTTAGGCTGGAAGTAGATGAAGAAGAAGTAACCAACCACAAGACCCACAGAAATCCCAACTCCAAACCCCCACAAACCCAGTACAAAACTGATAAAACCCATCTCAAAAACACTCTCTCCAACTTTCCCACCACTTTCCTTCTCAGTTTCCCAGCAGCCAAACAGCCCAAAATTAACAAAACACAGCAAAACCCACTTCGAGTCCTCCTCAAATCCAAGTTTTTCCTACTACCCAGAATAAAAAATTGAGATGGATTTTTGAAAGTTGCAAGAAAAATGCTTTTAAAATGCCATGGCTCGCTTGGACTTGCCCGATCTGTTCTCTACTTTACTCAGGTGCTCATTTTTGTGATATTTTCTTATTTTTCTCTGAAACAGGTGTCCGATAAAGATCGATACAGCTTCTAGATTTCTTGCCAGATGGGCTTTACAGGTGTTGAATGGATCGTGACACTGGCGAGAAAATTGTGAGCCGAAACTAAAAACACGAATATCGCTAATATATTTGATGCGTTTGGACTTTATTAACTTCTCAGTTTTAGCCATTAATTTGTGTTTTTAACAGTTTTAGTCCCTAAATTATTTAAGTATTTATTATCCTCCTCAAAGATATAATGTTGTTTATCGTCATCTCATCAAAAATGCCGCATTGATCAGCCCCAAAAAATCTTTAACCGTTTCTTTTTATAAAAAATTGTTCCTCACCCTTTTATTACATCTCTTAACTTCTAAGATAAAAATGAAATTCATATTTTGAATCAACTTTTATCGGAATTTGTGTAAAAAGAGGCTTGAACTCGTTTGGGTTATTGGTTTCATATCACGAGTTGAAATGAAATTTACATGTAAATTTTGCGATATCGTGTGTATTTTTCCAACATGACCTTCAATTTCTTTAAGATAAATCCGTTTAAAGTTTTGATATAGTCAATTTCATGCAACCCAAATTGACAAATTACATATATGGGCTCAAATTTCATGTGTCCATCATTTTAATAACAATTGGTCTTAAAATTAACCCGAACAGTTTGAAACAACTCTTTCTATTTAACCAATTGAAGTATACAACAATATTGCTCTTCCTTTTAACCCGACCCGACCCCACCACACTCCTTACGTACCGTTGGCAATGAGACTCAAACTTGATACCTCAAAGATAATACAAAGCTCTTAAACCGTTATGCACGTCGCATACAGTTGGTAAGGAGACTCGAACTCGATTCTTTTAAGATAATACAAAACGCTTATACCGGTTTGCCTAACAAACCTTGATAGTTTGAAACTACAACTCGACCCTAAATTTGCTACATCTAGTTGTAGCAAATTTCAAGACTAAACTAAAATTTTGACAAGCTTAGGGGTACAACCATTATAAACTATAATTAATTGATACAACTATCAATAGAATTTTATAATTTTAGGGACAAAAAACTAATTTACCCTAATAAATAATAAAAAATGCGTTTTTTTTTTCAAGGTATAGCTTTTTTCTCTAAAACACGTTATGATTTTGCTCTCTGTTTCGGCAATCGGTCGCTTCGGACCCACTAAAAGAGTTATAGTACAGGATCCGAATCCGAAGCGGTTGAGTTGCTGACGTGGATTTCAAATTTTATTTGTCAATAGTTAAAAACTTAAAGTCAATGTTTTGAGAGAGTAACCAATAGGAGAGTGCCAAGTGGAACAAGATCTAAGGTACAGTGATGTTGTCGTGAAATCTGCCGCATGCGATTATATTGCTGTTACTATGATTTGGATTGGGCTTGCGGATTATATGTCTAGATTGTTGGGCCATTTATAAAATATGTTTGAACAAATCCGCACATTTTGTGTCCTAATCCGACTTGAAAACCTAAACTTGATTAAACTTGAAATTCTGTCGAGTCAGGTTTGGGTTAGGGTCCAACAACTCAAATTGATATGAAATCCGATTTACCAGCTCTAGCATGAAGTGAATCCACGACCATGAGACAATCGATGTCACGTTATGCCTTTCGTAGAGCTGGCAAAATGGGCATGCACCCCCAAACGGCAGACACCTGACCCTATAAATGCCGGTCCATGTCTTGAGAATAGGTAAAAGATCAAATTTGGTACCCAAACTTTATTGTTTTGACTCAATTTGATCTCTCAACTTTCGTGTTTTGACCTAATTTGATTACTAAACTTTCAAATATCCCAAAATGATCCATAAACTTTCAAATGTTGATCCAGTTTGGTCCCTAAACTTTTCATATAAGCTTTTACTGCAAAAACCAAATTTAGTCAACATGTGAAAGTTGGAGTATCATTTCAGGTCAATTAAAAGTTCAAGACAAAATT
The DNA here is from genome assembly GCA_036897625.1 of Pelargonium cotyledonis. NCBI lineage: Eukaryota > Viridiplantae > Streptophyta > Magnoliopsida > Geraniales > Geraniaceae > Pelargonium > Pelargonium cotyledonis. The sequence goes on from JAYMTA010000577.1 coordinate 21,544, forward strand.
GGGTCAAACCACAAAAGTTAAGGACCATTCTTGTAAAAAAAGTTTAAGAACTAAATAAGGTAAAACAATACAAAAGTTCGGGGACCAAATTGGGTCTTTTACCTCCAAAATAACACTCGATAAATTTGGGATTGTGTCGGGTCTAACCGGAACGAGCCTGTTGGGCAGTCCGAAAGGGTCAATGGGTGCCCGACTGCCCGTGACTCAAAGAGGCCTTAACATACCTTCTCTTCTCTATCTTTCAGTTCACGAATCTGCAGCAAACCGGCAAGTGAGCTTCTTCTTCTCTTCGACAACAACCGGAACGGCACCGTCAGTCCGGTCTTCCGGCGGCCTCCTTCTATTCGCCGGCAGCAGCAAGCTCAGCCTCAGGTTTGGATTTGAATCTCAGGTCTGCAATGAATTTTGAATTTGCTGTTGTTTGATTGTACAATTTGTATTTTTTATTTAGCACTATTTGTGTTGGTTAATTAGGTCATTATATATATAACTATTTGGTTACAAAGCTTATGCAAAGTGAAAATTTGAGTTAAGTGTTCATGTGATCAAGTGTACATAAACAAGCATTAGTCTGCAATTCCAGATATAGCTTGATTTGAAGAGGCAAATTCAGAGAATTCTATACACGATGTCAATTGTTAGTCGAGGAAATGAAATGGAAATTGGTAGTGTTAGAGTGAACACCCGATTGGCGATTGAGATTTCTAATTATTTGTTGGAGATCTGTGATGTAAATTTGTTTCTTGATCTGCACAATTCAAATTTGTGGGCATTATTTCGAAATAATTACGTTCAGTTCAGTCTTTTTCTCTCTCTTGTTTGGTTGCTGAGAAAATAGACCCGTCCTAACCCGCCAACAGCCTGATAGACTTTAGGGTCCGATTAGGTTTCATTGTTCTGAACCCCACCCGAATTACTGGCACTACACTCTTGCGTAGCTCTTACATATGTGACACCATCAATGTTGGAGGCACACCACACATGCATGGGATGACTTAGGTTAGTTTTGCCAACGTCAACGCTGCGGGCACAGAAGTGGCGCACGGTCGTGGGTTGTTTGTACCTTTCCAGATGCGCCTTATTGGACTTTATTCTTTGCACACTCTTTACGGATGACGGACTCATACTTAGTGTGATTTTTAAAATTAATAGGTTCCGGATCCAGCCCTATTTTGAAACAATAGAACAATACTAAGAGGGTTTTTGGATTAACTTCTCAAAAATAGCTCATAATCAAGAAAATATCAGGAGCAATTTTGCGCTTAAGCTCTTTTTAAAAAGAAGCACTTTAACTGTTTGGATAAAAACGCTAATAAAAATAGTAATACTCAATTGATGTTCTATGAATTATAATTAAAAAGACAAATAATTATAATAATTTTGAAGTTAACCAATAAATTAAATTATAGAATAAATAAATGAGTAATTAAAAGAAAGATAGAATGACATAAATGTCTTTTACTTGGTCAAAATAGCTCTTTTTTAACTGCTCATGAGCTACAAAATCAGAAGCTGGGGGTACCCAACTCTTTTATTTTAGCTCATCAGCAAGTGCTCATGAGCTATTTTAGTCATAACCAAACACTGAAAAGAGTTATTTTGTGCTCATGAGCTTGTTTGACCAGCTCATGAGCTAATCCAAACACCCTCTAATTTAAACTACTATTTTAAAAATATATGTTCCCATTTATTTCAAAATTCTAAAATATATACTTGTTGCAAATATTAGGTTTGTTTATTAATGTTGGCCAAACCTCAAATTGCAGTATGAATCCGGAGGCTGCAAGGACAGCAAGGGAATCACTGGATCTGGCATTTCATATGTCCAACCTTCTGGAAACAGGGCTCGATCGCCATACCCTATCGGTCCTGATAGCGCTATGTGACCTGGGTCTCAACCCCGAGGCTCTTGCTGCCCTAGTTAAAGAGCTACGTACACAACCTCCTTCCTCGGCTCCGGTGCTGCCACCAGCTGCTCCTTGAACAGGTTTGTGGCCCTAACAATCTTGTGACTTGTTTATTTCGCGCACTACTTGACTATCAGTTTCCTAGTATTGTGGATCAACTGGTTCATATTGTCCAAATGCTTTGAAGTTCCTTTAAATTTAATGATCCAATTTTGATGTCTCTAGTGATTTGGTATGAATTTACATTTTATGGATGATAATTATCTATTACCAAGTTGCTTTGAGAAAAGTTCCGTAATGGTATGAATTTGTCACTTGTGGTTATTAAGGAAACAATCAAATTTGTAGTCTGTAACTTGATACTATCAATCAGATAGATAAAGACTTTGTTGGTGTGTTGGGATTTATTGGTATGATCCGATAGGAAGGACAACTCTTGGCATCCTTTGGTCAGATTTTTGAGATGTTTAATTCTGACTCTAGATGGTTTTGCATAAGTGGTTTCAAGGATTTCCCATGCTTCATTGGAAGTCTTACCAGTGGCAATAAAAGGAATGATGGAAGGGGATAATGAGCTAATAATGGCATTTAAAATCAACTGATCTTTGCGCAACCAGATTGGATGTGCACGGTTTCGTATGGTGATTTCACCTTGGGTGATGGTTGGAATGGGACAAGGTTTGGAGCCACTGATATAGCCCACCAAATCATACCCAATAAAGAAGGCGTTGAACTGCAACTTCCATGACAAATAATTTGTAGATGTGAGTTTGAGTGGAGATTTGGCTGCTAGTCTGCTACATTGGTACTGATTAGAACGAGGATCATTTGTGTTATGAATGACATGTTGTCTAGCAGGATTTGTGTTAATGGCCATGTTGAAGCTATTGCTCTAATACCATAACACTATACAAATAATTAAAGGTACGGTGTCCGAACAAGAATAAACTTTACCTCTCGCAGACCCATTTAATTGGTAAGATATAAATGTTCAAATAAGAAGGAAATATATGTTTGTGTCTATTTATTGAGAGCTGTAACACACATGAATGTGTTTTTCCTTGTGCTTTATGTTTTCAAGTTTTATCAGAAGTTTGTTTGGAATCATCATTTCCTGTTTTGTTCATAGTATCCTTTGAAAGGACATAATTGTTGTTTCTATAGATTGACTTTGATTTTGTTAGTTTTCCACTAAACTCTAATGGTTTGACCAGGTAAAGCTTGTAGAAGAGAACAACAAAAATGGGCAGACGGGCAGTGAAACCTACCAGAAGAGTAAGGGATGTTGATTTTCAGATGACAGAATTATTACTTATTACTAGTATGTATATAATGATATTGGAGTTCTTAGGTTTGCTTGTTTATGGATTGTCTTTGATGAGAAGCGTCCATCCGGTTCTGAATTGTGTTGTGTGAAGTTTTGTTCCTGCTCAAATCCGAAGCTTGTGACTGATTGTTAGGTGGTTTTTGTTTCGATACATAAATGATCTCCGCGCTCTTATGTTCTAGTCGTAGTATTCTTAAGTTTTAGCAGCAATTTGCCTTTGGTGTGTTGGAACAGATTTTGTATGTATGGAAGTTTTTGTATTATGCATTAGCACATCAAGTATGGAAGATGGATTGTCTTAAGATTTGTCAATCAGGACATTAACCCAACCCGAAATGCTTCGGGTTTCGGGTCAGATCCAAATTTTTATACACAACGTGTACTGAATTTGTGCTCGCCCAAATGATAATTCAGCGAGAAATATTAATATGACAAATCATGAAGAACTTGAACAAAAAATAGCAATTGCTCGCTTGCCAAATGGGCCATAAAGTTGTTTGAAAAAGTAGTAGTTGCTACAACGAGGGAGGAACCACAATGTATAATTATTCGGATGTTGCTTCGAAAAAGAATTGCCCTAACGATTGCTTGATAAAGAAGCCCGATCCATTTGTAGCTGTAATTTGATTATCGCAAGTTCAAATAGAGGAAAGAGACCAAAATTTTATAGCCTAGATGAACATCGTCTGCAAAGTGTTTCACATAAGTTTTTCTTACCTAAAAACTAAGACTATGAACATCGTCTGCAAAGTGGCGTAAACTTACATGAGTCTACTAATGCTCAGTTTACTATTTGAAAACAGTTTTCTACTAGTTTTTCTGAAATCAAAGGACTATTGATATCATTAAGATTCAAGTAAAAAAACAATGCATTTGGGCGGGATAGACCCCCAACTTGAAAACCTAGGCATATAACCCGATAGCTTGGCAAGAAAAACACTTTCCTACTAGTTTTTAATCTTTAAAATTATTAGCTTTTGGATTCAGCCATATTTTTTTATGTAAAAAAAATTACTATCACCAATCACGTGAATCAACTGGTAAGGGGTTGTTCTAACTAAACCTGAGGTCTCGAGTTTGAATCCTAGGAAATGCAGGTCGAGAATCCCAAGGAATGCAGCTCGGGAATGCAGGTCGAGAATCCCAAGGAATGCAGCCCGACTTGAATGAGGATTAGTCTAAGTGTATAAAACGGCTTAAAAATACCAACCGCGAGGATACAATCCCACTCAAGAACCTAACAGTTTAGAATGAGAAAAAATACTACTTTTATAGTATACGAGAATCACTTGTCACTTGTCAAAATAGAATAAAATATTTATAATAATTTTTCAATAACATAAATAAACAAAAATATATAGAATACCCTTTTTTTATCTGTTCTGTTGTCTTCTCAGTTCTCACATTTGCACCACCGTTACGCCCAATTCAATTAGGGTTTGCTCCTCAACCTCCCAATCCATTGCTCTGTCTTACAGAGAGTCACAACAGGGCTCAATTTCACTGACGTTTCCATTTCTCCATCTTGCCCATTAAGATTGGAGTCATAGGGTTTCGAATTCTTTTAAAAATATTCATTTTTGTCGAATTTGGGGCTCAATGCGATAATCCGATCCGGCGCTGTTTTGATCGCCGCCCCGTTGTGAGCTAGAGAGTATTACTAGGTTTTGATTTCACTTTCGATTCGATTTCTGCTACAAAGATTCAACATTTTCGAATTTAGGGTTAATTTGTGTGTTCTGTGATGCGTGCGATAATCCGATCCGGCGCCGTTTTGATCGCCGCTCCGGTGTGAGCGAACCGCCGATTT
>JAYMTA010000578.1:0-26536 GCA_036897625.1 Pelargonium cotyledonis
ATATATATGTATATCACATACACAGACATAGACATGACATCTATTTTAACCCTTCTTTTCTTTGATAGACAAGTATGAAAAAGATGCTAAAAAGTATTGGGATATCTTCTACAAGCGACATCAAGACCGTGTGAGTTTTCCAAAAAGATCTGTATAATCTTTCAGTTAAAGCCACTGTTGGTGCTACTAAGTACAGTTGCACTACTATTACTTGTAAATAAGCATATCAATTGATTATATTTCTTCATGTGGTGAACCTAATGGTATGTAATGACCACCAAGAATATATGACCCTCGTGAACACGGAATTTCAACTTTTTGTTGTGTTTTACATGCTAGTGGGGGTAATCTTTATGACCCCAATCTGTACATTTTCTGAAAATGCCTTGATCATTCTGGGTGCTTAATGTTTGCCTCAATTATTTCCTACTGTTTGGGATACTTTTGACATTGTGGTTTTCTTGTATCCTTCTTTGTTCAGTTTTTCAAGGATCGGCACTACTTGGACAAGGAATGGGGCCACTACTTCTCTGTGAGTAGGAGAAATTAGTCCTACGTCTTTTTAGCTTGTTAATGGTCATCATCCCTTTCATGTTTATAAATGTACACATTCTCAGCGGATGCTTTTTTAATTTCAGGGAGCAGGGAGAAAGGTCATTTTGGAGGTACATATCTATTGTTTTTTACACACTGTGCCTCTTTTTTTCCTTTTATCTCTAATACACGAGCAAACTAATGTCTTATTTTAGATCATTAGATGTGCTTCATGATGATAATAAGGATCATTTGGGGAAAAGAATGTTTCATGTTTGCTTAGGGGAAGATGTATATGTTTAGGTTATTTGTTATTTTGATCAAGGTAGCCACTTACAGATTAAGTCTTACTATATACTTTGCATTTTAGTGGACCAAAAATGTATCTCCAGATATAGCTTCCTTTCTTCTTTCACATGCTCGGTTGAAGTTTTCACCACGGCTATGCTAATAATGTTCAATCCATTATTCTTAAAATGCATATTATCTCCTCCTGTTGAGTTAGCCTATGTTTGGCTCTGAAAATGTTTATTATAATCAGGTTGGTTGTGGAGCTGGAAACACAACATTTCCCTTGGTTGCTACGTACCCAGAGGTTTTTGTTCATGCATGTGACTTTTCACCACGTGCTGTGAACTTGGTTAAGGTTTGATTTCTTATTTCAATTTCTCTTTTGCATTGACAAAACTTAGCATTTAAAAATGCATCTGGATTATTTCATTTTATTATAGCTTGCACAGTGATCCAGATATTGAATGTGTACTTGTTGCTTTACTTTCATGGAGTCATGCTTACTGGTATAAATATGTGGCTTTCAAACGAGTTGAACTAACTTTTAATAATACTATTGGCTCTGTTTCCAAATATACTATACTGTTTTGTACTTGGATTTCTTTTTAATTTTCTTATAAAATGGCATAAATGATCTTAGGATATACATTAAGTGATAGTTGTTTCATGAGTAATTTAGCTTGTAATTTGTTTTTGTCTTTAAATGTTGCAGACACATAAAGACTTCAAAGAGACCCGTGTTAGTGCATTTGTCTGTGATCTGACTGTTGATGATCTTACCGAGCAGATTTCTCCATCCTCAATTGATATTGTTACCATGGTATTTGAAGTTTGATCCAGAATCTTTGTTATATGATTGTTGTCATTTTGGATTCTAGTTGAGTTGTCTGCTTTCATCCCTTAGTTCTTCTTGTAATGGTTGTCATTTAGCTAACTAGCTGACATTTGAAGTAGATATTTGTGTTATCTGCAGTGTCCCCAGAGAAGATGCATCTAGTGTTACAGAACATAAGGAAAGTTCTCAAGGCAAGTGATTGTTATATTTACATCTGTGACTGTATACCTTGCTCATTAATGCTTTCAAATCTGATGAAACTCCAACTTTTCATTGCAGCCAAATGGTCATGTGTTGTTTCGCGACTATGCAACTGGTGACCTTGCTCAGGTTGATCCACACTGCTCTATATTTCTTGAACATTTTGGTTGGAAGTTAATATGTACTGTCATAATCTGTGTTTGGTTTATTTCATCTATTAGTTGAAAATTTCCCTTCCTATTGTGCATGTCTATGCCTTCCTCCTTCCCAAAATTTAAAACATTCTCTCCAGATTGGATGCTTGTTATCCTCATGTAATACCTTGAAATTTCCTTGACAGGAAAGGTTTGCAGGTAAGGATCAAGAAATCAGTGAAAACTTTTATGTCAGGGGTGATGGCACTGTATGTTTCCTTCTATATATACATATAGTGCTATGAATTAAAGTTTCTTGACTAGCCAGCTCTCTTATTTACTCTTCTATTTTCAGCGCGCTTTCTATTTTTCTAACGAGCTTTTGACAAGCTTGTTTGAAGAAAATGGATTTGATATTCAAGAACTTGATGTGTGCTGTAAACAAGTTGAGAACCGTTCGCGGGAGTTGGTGATGAATAGGTGTGTTCCTGTACTAGAAAACTTAGTATGTTGAAGGAACTATGCAATGCTGAACTTGTCTACACATGCACAAACTAAATTAAAGAAAAGTAACATGGCAAGGTGGCTTTTTTGTGATCATTGTACGTGATTTCAGGCGTTGGGTTCAAGCTGTATTTTGCTTTTCAGATGGGGTAGACTCTTCTTCTTGCGTAGTGGCTGAAAGCAAGGTAGATATTGGTTCAGAGAATACTGAACTTGATGTCAAGCACACTTCGAAGCCAATAGATGATTTTGAACTTGACATGTCTGAGGGTGTGGGAGATGAAATGTTTGGACTTTCACCTTCCAGTGACAATGAGGTAAAATTTTATTATTCACCTTGTCTCCTAGTCTGGCTCAAATTCATTTTACCTTGCAGTAATTTTTTTGTACATACTTATTAGAGTTGCTTAGAAAATAAATACCATTCACATTTAGCATCTAGCTCATTTATGGGTTATCAGAGCCTATCCTCTTCTTCCTTTTTTGCCAATGCACTTGATCTCATTTTCTTTCTCATTGTAGATTATTGAGATCAATCTGGGAGGCTGTAACTTGAAGATTGAAGTACTGTCCAAAGAATACCAACACACTTGCAAATCAACTGGACTGATGCTGTGGGAATCTGCCCGTTTGATGTCATGTGTCCTAGCAAGAAATCCAGCAATTGTTGCCGGGAAGAGGGTATTAGAGTTGGGGTGTGGTTGTGGGATTTGCTCTATGGTTGCTGTTATGTCTTCTGCTGAGCTTGTGGTCGCCACTGACGGAGATCCAAAAGCACTCGATCTGTTAAACCAAAATGTGGCCTCAAATCTTAGACCCGAGCTCCTTCCCAAGTTGGTTTCAAGGAGACTCGAGTGGGGTAATAAAGACGAAATACAAGCAATCAAAGAAGTAAACGCCCGAGGCTTCCAAGTCATTATAGGCACAGATGTAACCTATGTTCCCGGAGCTATTTTGCCTTTGTTTGCTACTGCAAAAGAGTTAATTTCATCGAGTGATGATCACGACATTGCAGTGGACCAGAAACCAGCCCTGATTCTGTGTCATATTTTCCGCCGAGTTGATGAACCGTCGTTGCTCTCAGCTGCATCTCAGTTTGGATTTAGGCTAGTTGATAGATGGCCGGCAACAGCTCCAACTGGTTCATCACAGTGCATAATCAGTTCTTGGTTCTCAGATACCGGAAATGGTGATGAAATTGGTATACCCAACTCAGCATTGCATATCATGTACTTTCAATTGGCTTGAGCTCTTAATTGGCACAAGTAGTTTGCTAGAGAGGCTTTCACATAATTTGTCATTGGTTTGGTAGATTAGATGTTGGCATGGTTGCAGATTTGAGCTTGGTTTGGGGTTGTTTCCCTCTGGATCTATATAGTATACAAACATGCGTTTTGGTGAAATTTTCAAGCATTTCACTTGCTTAGAGACCGCTATTCATAAAGAAACTGGCCTTGTTTGTTAACAATACTGGAAAGTATGGAGTTGTAAGGGGTGACTGAAACTGTAAGGAGTTTTGCAAAAAGTTTCGATTCTTATAGTCGTATTACATACTGGATTTGATCGACTTCATCTGCATAAACAACATATAAGATAATTTTTTTTTTTTTTCTTTGCAGAATTCAATTTTAATCTTTCAAATTAATGAATAAGAAACCTCCAAATATCATACGCTTCTGTAGCTTAACTGATGGATTGTTTGAAGACTGAATTACCCGGCCAAAATTCCATGGGAGATGTTGAGTTTCCGTTTTTGCAGGAATCGAACATGTATATGAGCGAATTTGTCCGGAATTGGTTGGGTCAGATCAGATCTTATCGGGTTTTATGTTTGGTCAGATCTCCGATTGCCCATATGTTCGAATCCAAGTAGTCGGCCTCTATTTAGGTTTATGAAACACAGCCCAGACATTAAAAATAGGGATAGGATCTCGATTCTCGGGTCCAAATTCTAACCATTGAAAAGTGGGCCCAATAATTAATGGGTTCCATAATCAGGCCCAATTACCAAACCCATAAAAGCCCACCAGTTTTGACAACCATTAAACGCCACCGTTTAGAGCTGCTACAGACAAGTGCAACGTTCCCAACCCAAACCACAATACCTTGCAGTTCAAGCAATTGCGCCTCCAAAACCACAATACTCTCTGCCTCTATTTTTTTTTTTTTTTTTTTTTTTGTAAGATCATCACAGCAACACAAAAGCAGATAGACTGTAGAGAGATCAATCAACCGCCATGGAGGTGATTGTGGCGTATTTGTTGGCCGTGTTGAGCGGAGACAGTCAGCCCTCCGCCGGAAATGTGAAGAAGATGAGGCGGAGGAGGGATTGATTGAGCACCTCCACCTCCGCCGCCGCACCTCCTGTTGCTGAGGCGGAGGAAAAGAAGAAGACAGAAGAGATCAAGGAAGAGTCCCATGACGAAAATATGATTTCTCGAATTTTATTTTTTCAATTTTAACATTTTAGGATGTATTACATGTAATCGAACACTTGATCTATACATTCATGATAATGTCAATATTAAGTTAATTATATGAATGAACAAATTAATATTGTAAATTTCTTTTGTTATGAATAAAATATTATATATTTCAAAAATTGTACAAAATCATTGATAGAAATTAAGGATACATGATACATTAATCATTTTATTGTTGATTTGACCGAGTCAAAACATGTTACAATATGTCAATTTCTCTATTGGAACTAGTGTGTTGTATTGTATTCATAAAATTCAATTAGTTTATGGTTTACTTTCGTAATAAACACACAAGTATTAGTTTACGTGTAAGTTATATGTTGGAAGGGTTAGATGACATTGTGTTCTCTTCCATTACTTAGCACACTAATGAGATTTAATTACATTGAATGACTTTTTAGTATGCACAAACACTTCCTTGATAATGGGAGTATGATTCATTAAGCAAATTGAGAATTAAGCTAGTTGCATAAGTAAATAAAAAATCGTCATATCAGTCTAACGAGCAGAAGTTTTGATTGAATTATTTTGTTACATTTGTGCTAGCCGGTAGAGATTGTTTTAGTTGTACCGCTCTCCTCTACTTGATTTTAGATAAGTCTAACGACAACGTGTTTACCCAACCAGTTAACTCTATATCATATGTTTAAAACATTAATCTATGCTAGAATGTATTTACAACCATTGAGCATCCCATTTGTGGTGTTTTCTCTTTCATGTTTTAATAGTTGACTAGGTTGTACGACTATTGTAAAATTTCTTTGCGGCGACTGTCTTTTGTGTTTGCACGTACCAAGTTGCAGCATTTCTCGCTAAGATAACAAACTATTGCTCGATAGCAAGTTAAGATGGTGGCATGGTAGGTTGTGGCCTATACGGTAATGCTAGTTGCAGGAAAATATAATGTGGAATGAAATGTGGTGGTTCGATCAGAGACCTCGGAATAACTTTTGACTTTGTTGCCGAATCAGAAGGTAGATCCAGTGGTGGAGAGGGGCGGTTGACAGTGCACGTGTTCGTCTTTAGCTCAATGCATGTGTAATCGTTGTTAATTGTTCTTATTCTTAAGGTTGGGGGAGGATTACAATGCTCTTGGCTTTGTTATTCATGTTGATGAGAAAGATTTACGGTCATCAATTTGATTTGTTCAGAATGTTTTAAACATTGTAATTCAGTTTGATAGTATTGATTTTTTATTTGCGAGCTAGTTTGCGAATAGTGCCACGTGAGTTAGTTAGGCAACCTGTCACTTTATCATGCTAGTCTAGGTAGATCGGTCTACAAACACCAAATTTGTATCATCTTTGTTATTGTCGGATTTGAAGTAATTAATTATGGTTTTTGCGCTAAAAAAACATTAATGTAAGTTTGTGATTTACCATCCTATTGGACCAACCAGAGCCTGCCATTTGAACATCTTTCATTTACTTTAACTGGGCTTTATTTGGGCTTTTATGATACTGTTTCTCTATTTCAAAATCAGCCTAAATTGGGTCCAATTTTTTGTTCTATTTTTATTAAACCTTCTCTTAATTTGGGCTCTGCCTTATATGCGTGTGTCACAGCTTGGGTTGCTAACCCATTCCAAGCCCATCCCTAGAAATTACCAACTACAGTATTTATCTATTTAACCTCTCAATATCTTATCTCAACAAATCTATAAAAAAAATTTAAAAAAAATCACCAAGTTTCATTGATACTTATCTCAAATATTTTTTTGAAGTACTTATCTCAAATAATTTGTAAATGCTTATTTATAGATTTTTCAAAAATAGTTGAACCCAAAAATGTATTGATTGTTTTAATCTACCTCTTGACAGTGTCATCCACCGTGCTATTAATTTGATAGTTAATGTAAACAAATTATTGATTTATTTCAAGTGAGTTTAAATTCTATTGCATGTTAAGTCAAAACCAATAATCACATCTATAATACATTTTCATTTGCATCTATTGGGTCAAAGTTTCATGGCCACGAAAAAGAGAGTATTCATAGTTCACTTCCAATCGACCTCTTGACGGTCATGTACTCATACCCACCGTGCTGTTAATTTTATAGTTAGTGTAAAAAACCTATTGATTTATTTGAAGAAAATTTAGATTATATTACTTGTTAAGTTAAAGCCAAATATCATATCTATGATACATTTCTATTTCCATCTCTAGGGTCAAAGTTTCACAGCCACAAATAAGAGAGTATCAAGTTTTCAGTGTTATTATTTATTACTCTAATCATCAACCATTAGTCTACAAATATTTTCACTTCATGACACAATCATACAATTTTCAAAAATAAATTCAAAAAGTCTATCCCATGAAATCATTTATTTAGTATTTAAATACATCGAAACATGTATTCAAAAAATAAAAAAATAGGCCATAAAATGGATCAATTGTGAAAATCTGCCGATTTGCCCTAGCCCTAATTCCCAAATTAACAAAACTACCACACGGACAAAATTGCCCTAAGAATCTCAGACTCATTTTATTTAATCCCTTCCCGCATTCAAATTTCCCAAAATGTCACTCCCCTATTTTATTTATTTATAGTTTCTAATTATAATTCCCAAAACCAACCCTAATCTGTACACGTAGGACTGTTTTAACCGGCTACAGCCGGTAACCCATCCACAACGTGACCGGCTAGAGACCCTCAAAATGCCTATCTCCCCTCTTCTTTTTCTGCGTCTCTCTCTCTCTCTCTCTCTCTCTCTCTCTCTCTCTCTTTTATTTTTGATTTTTGATTTTTAAGTCTTTTATATCTCACAACAACACATTGCATACATTGTATGCACAGCCTCTGTTGTTTCTACAAAAAAATTAAAAATAAAATAAAATAAAAGTGTTTAGATTATCATAGATTTTCTCCGAATAAATCTTCAGCAGCTTGGTTCGGTAGCTTTGGTGTTTGTTGGAAGCATGCTGTTGAAGATTTTCTACACAGCGACTTGAGAGACGATCCTCTTCTTCTCTGTTTGTTCTTTGTAATTTTCGTTTTTTTTAACCTTGTTTGTTGATTAATTTGGACGTTCCTTTATCATCAAGTAATGTAATTTACTTGCTGCGTTGCAGGATTTGGTATTGGAAGGTGATCTTATTTGGTGAGGAGGTCTGGATTGAAAATTCTGTGAAATTTGTGGATTATTTTTGGTTAGATCTGCTTCTGGTGTTGTGGTTTTGTTTGAATGAGGGAGTTTTGATTGTAGGTTTTTTGGTTGGAATTGCAGATGATAGCATGATTAGTTGCTGAACAAGGAGGTGTTTTTTTTCTCATTAGAGAGACGATGAAGAGGTCGAGGGAGGATGTGTATATTAGCTCTCAGCTCAAGCGACCTATGGTCTCTTCTCGTGGAGAAACGTGAGTTGCTTGTCATTCCCGTTAGGTTTTGGTATTTAATTGATAAAATTTACTTTTGTGTTCATGTGGTGTTTTGTTGATTTTTGTGTTTGGTTTATGTAAGTTCATATCGAGATGAAGCTGCTTAATTATTTGGCGGTGGTCTTGTGAAATTTTGTTCGGCAGCTGTCTGAATTTCGATTAGTGGGTGTTAGTTAACTGGGAATTTATTCCTTTGTTGGTCAAGTTTTGGGGGTGGAACTCTTAAAATTACTGTTCAGTTTGACCTGCTAGAGAAAAGTTTTTTTCTTTTTCATTTTTGGTTATGGAACTCTTACTGAGTTTTATCAGAAAGTCAGGAGTCAGATGATGTATTAGGAGTAGAAATATGAAATCTGTTGTTGAAGAGTGTCTTTCAATACTATTCGGATAAAGTTTCAGTTTTGTGTTGATCTACTTGAAGAGTCAATCAATTGCACGAACAGCTTGATAATTTTTTCGTATGATGTTTTATGGACAATGAAGCTCTGGGCAACCCCAGATGATGAGTGGAGGAGCTGCACAAAAGCTAACCACAAATGATGCCCTAGCTTATCTCAAGGCTGTTAAGGACATATTTCAAGACAAAAAGGAGAAATATGACGAGTTTCTTGAAGTTATGAAAGATTTCAAGGCTCAAAGGTTTGGTCCTGATATATGATGCGTTTCAATATAGTAAATTTGTTTGGTGAATTTGTGCTTACTTTTCTTACACTTCATTGTTGATTGTAGAATTGATACCACTGGTGTCATAGCGAGGGTGAAGGATTTATTCAAAGGGCATCGTGACCTAATTTTGGGGTTTAATACCTTTTTGCCAAAGGGCTTTGAGATCACCCTCCCTCCTGAGGAAGAACAACCTCAGCAAAAGAAGCCTGTTGAGTTTGATGAAGCTATCCATTTTGTGAACAAAATTAAGGTGATAATTTCATGCATAGTTGAATTTGAGGTGATAGGATTGTCTTTTTCTTTCTTGGATATAACATATAATAATATTTTTTATTTCACAGACAAGGTTCCAAGGTGATGATCACATCTATAAATCATTTTTAGACATTTTGAACAAGTACAGAAAGGAAAACAAGTCCATCAGTGAAGTTTACCGGGAGGTGTGTTGTTGCTTCTGATTGTTACCATTTTCATATTATGTGTTATTACAGCTTTGATTTCTACTTGCCAATTGGAAATTTAGTAGTTTGCTTCATTTTCTTACAAGATATGATATGTTGTGACTTCTTGCAGGTTGCTACACTTTTTCATGACCACTCAGACTTGCTTTCAGAGTTCATTCATTTTCTACCTGATAATTCAGCAACAGCGTCGACTCATTTTGGTCTGTCTGGTCGAAATTCCATTGTGCGTGAAAGGAACACTGCCCCCACAATTCGGCAAATACATCTCGACAAAGTATTTTACTATTCATATCTATGCTTCTCTTCTGATTTTAGAGTGATATGTATGTTAACATTCTAACTATGTGCATTGTTGCAGAAAGAAAGGACTACAACTTCACATGCTGAGCGTGACCTCAGTGTTGACCGCCCAGATCCAGATAATGATAGAGCCCTGATGATAAAAGTAGACAAAGAGCAAAGAAAGCGTAGTGATAAAGAGAAGGAGAGGAGAGAAGACAGAGACCGGAGAGATCGGGAACGGGACGACAGATATTTCGAGCATGATGGGAATAGGGACTTCAACATGCAACGCTTGCAGCAGAAACGGAAATCTGGACGAAGGTTTGAAGATGCTGCTGAACAATTGCATCCAGGTGGGCAAGTGGATGAAAACATTGGAAACCATCTGTTTCATCTTCTTAAAATGATAAGAATTCAGTGAAAAGTGAGTTATGAATTATAATGTGTACGTGGATGTACATAGCTGCCGTCAAATATCATATTCATTTACCCTGGGACAGCTTAATAGATGGAAGACCATTTATCAATCAAGAAAATCTTATGTCTATCTGTGCCACTTTTGGTGTGCGTACATGCTCATTGTCTTGATATAGTTAGATTACTTTTATTTTACTTTTGAATTGAAGTTCTGATATTGTGACGGCTTTGTTTATATCATCTTTTCTATTGATTTCTTTTGTAGCTGTCCCTTCTTATCTCACCTGTAACTTACTCACTTAGTTCCTATCGTGGCAGGTATCTACAACCAACAGTTTGCCTTTTTGGATAAAGTGAAAGAGAAGCTACATAGTCCTGATGAACTCCAGGAATTTTTGAAGAGCCTTAGAATCTATAGCCTGGAGATAATTTCAAGATCAGACTTGCAGTCTTTGGTATGGCTTATAAACACATCTAGTTACTTTTGCTAAATTTATCATTATTAACATATCAAGAATCTTTTCGAGATATAAGCATGAGTGTGTTGCACATGAAGATGATTAAAATACAAATTAATGAAGTTCTATAATTGATAGATGTTTCTGTGTTTGATGAGGTTTTCTCATGGAGTAAAGGATAGGCTTAACATGACTATAACTGTACTTTTTATGTTGCCCATCCAGTTAGTAGGTTTATCAAGTAAGCTAAGCTTGTAAGTAGTAGGGCTAGTGAATTATTTGAAATGCTTAAGTTGGCCTGTACAACTAACAGTCTAACTCAGCTTATTCAGAACAATAAATAAAAATCTCCTTTCCAGTGTGACTTGCTTGTGCTAAGGCATGTCTCACACTATTGAATTGAACCTGCTTTTTTTTTTCTTCAAGACCTAACTGAAGGAATGTATAATATTGTTAACAATTGTAAGAGATAAGAATTAGGTCAAATGAGTTTGTGCCACACTTGTTGAGAAACATTCCACTGAAAACAATCGGTATTCAACATTATTATTTTTAATAATTACATATCCTGATATCCATAATTAGATAAATATATTTCTTACACCGAACTTGTATCAGGTGGGAGGTTTACTTGGAAGATATCCAGATCTCATGGATGGGTTCAGTGAATTTTTGGGACATTGTGATAAGATTGGTAACTGTTTAAAACTGATGCTTTAAATTGCCTGCTTTATGAGTATTGTATCTAACTCAGTTCTATTGTGCAGATGGTTTACTGGCTGATATTTTGAGTAAAAGTAAGTGAAGTTTCTATTCCATGTCATTTAAGCTGTATGCTGGCTAATCATAATGGACATTATTGTTAACCGGAGACGAAGATCTATCTAATTAGGTTAACAATTTGTGATGATAATTAGATCAATTGAACGTCATACATAATACACAGGAGGCAGGGGTGCCCAGTTGATTGCATAGTATCAACTGACAATCTCTTGGTAGCGTAATATATTTGCACAGCCTAACCATTTGATTAAAAACATGGTTCAGCCCTACAAAGAGGGTACTCAACCTGATTTAATCTACTAATCTGGATTTGATCACAGGTTTCCTGGCACACTACCAAGAGACTGACAGTTGAATAGGCACCTTGCTTCTCAATATTTTTCTGCAAGGTCCTAATCATTGGTGAATGCATTTGGGTGTTTCAACTTCCATAGTTTAAATCTTACAATTCTTAACTAATTGCAGAATCCTTGTGGAATGATGGACATCTACCCAGATCAATGAAGGTAGAGGACAGTCGAGACCGTGAGAGGGATGATGGGATTAAAGATAGAGAAAACCGAGAAAGGGAAAGGCTTGATAGAAATGTAGGCTTTGGCAATAAAGATGTAGGTGGTCACAGAGTGTCCTTATTTTCCAGCAAGGACAAGTATATGGCGAAACCCATTCAGGAACTTGACCTCTCTGATTGTGAGTGTTGTACCCCAAGCTACCGTCTTCTGCCAAAGAATGTATGCAGTACTTTTCTATGATTTCTTGCTTCCTCCATGCCATATTTGGTGTCGTACTATGTGTTTTTTATCATATGGAAATGTATGCATTTTCCTTTTACGCTACCATCCGTTTCATTTAAGATGAATGAAAAAAAAATGAGAATAATTAACACTTAGCATTTCTTCATTACCCATGGTATAAGGAAACTATTACATTTAGCCATTTCTAATTGGTAAATTCATTTTGGATGGAGGGAGTTTATGTTCAAGGATATATTGATAACATTGGTTTCCTTAGATAATTGTTTCGTTTATACCATGCAGTATCCTATACCTTCAGCGAGCCAGAGAACAGAGCTTGGTGCTGAAGTACTGAATGACAATTGGGTATCTGTCACTTCTGGAAGTGAGGACTACTCTTTTAAACACATGCGCAAAAATCAGTATGAAGAAAGTCTGTTTCGATGTGAAGACGACAGGTTGGAGCTCTTTTTTCTTTTCATGTTTACCTACCCGACTTAATTATTAGGTGGCATGATGGTGATAGGGCGGAGTTCAATTTTTATTTTATCTCATTGCCTATTAGCTTTTAATTTACTGTAGCTACATTTTTATGGTCACATAATGCTTGTGTGTTAGCACACAAAGATTTTAATCTTGATAATTATCTTTAGTATGATGTCGAGGATCTTTTGGTGAATCTCTCAAGTTTTCCTTCTTCTTTTTTATTGCTTGACATTTAATTTGCTTTGATTTGCTTTCGCTTGATGATAAACGTAATTTAATGCTCTGCCAGGTTTGAGCTGGACATGTTGTTAGAGTCTGTGAATGTAACAACCAAGCGTGTGGAAGAACTATTAGAAAAGATCAACAGTAATTCAACCAAAACAGACAGAGTTGATAGTCCAATCCGTATTGAAGAACACTTCACAGGTTATAATCTGTGAAAATTTTACAATTCCAGGATTGCCATTTATGTAGTGTGAGCATATTTTCAAAATTTATTTTTCCTTGTTTCTTTTGACAATTCTTCCCACGTCTGCTGTTGCAGCTCTGAATTTAAGGTGCATTGAACGTTTATATGGTGATCATGGGCTTGATGTAATGGATGTGTTGAAGAAGAATGCACCTCTTGCTTTGCCAGTTATATTAACTCGTTTGAAGCAAAAACAAGAAGAATGGGCAAGATGTCGTAATGATTTCAACAAAGTTTGGGCTGAAATTTATGCTAAGAACTATCACAAATCGCTTGATCATCGTAGTTTCTATTTTAAGCAACAAGATTCAAAGAGCTTGAGCACAAAAGGTGATTTCAATTACTGTTCATTATATTTATGAGGGTTATATAATGTACTAGTTTAATTTTGATTTTCCCACTGCATACTTCGATTATTGATGATCTCGGTGAACTGCTATTATAAATCAACTGAAATTTTTATACTCAAATGTATTTGTGGAATACTCGTAGAACTTCCAAATGACAGTTATTCTTCAGTTTTCATGACTTCTTTGTTATGTAATTTACAGCCTTGTTAGCAGAGATAAAAGAAATAAGTGAAAAGAAGCGTAAAGAAGATGATGTGCTCCTGGCTATTGCTGCTGGAAATCGGAGACCTATCATTCCAAATCTGGAATTTGATTATCCTGATCCAGAAATCCATGAAGATCTGTACCAGCTGATCAATTATTCCTGTGGAGAAGTTTGTACAACTGAACAGTTGGATAAAGTGATGAAGATTTGGACAACCTTCCTTGAACCCATGCATAGTGTTCCTTCTCGGCCTCAGGGTGCTGAGGATACTGAAGATGTTGTGATGGCTAAGAATCATGCCTTAAGAGGTGGTGCTGCTTGTGTTGGAGAGAGTGATTGCAGTCCTGGTCGTGGTGCTTCTGTCGTTGACTCTAAACCAATAAATGAAAGCATTCTGCCTGAACAATCAAGCTCTTTTAGAACATGTTTGGTAAATGAGGAAAAAGAAGATGGGTCTCTTGATGCTGATCTTATTGCACGTAAAAGTAATACCATCTATAATACTCAACAAGGTACTGCTTCTATGGCGGATGAAATGTCTGGGGTTAGTAAACTTGCTAATTCCAATGATCAGTTGGTCAATTCAAACGTGTCACTTGTTATTGGAGCAGAGCAAAGTAATGGAAGAAATAATGTAGGAAACACATCAGGTTTGTAGAATGCTATATGAATTTGATTTGTTTCTGCTAAATTCTCTCTTTAACCTGTCCTACTTCCTGGAAGTTATTCTTTCAATTATTCATATTTCCTAGTATGATCTTGTGTTCTGAGATACACTTTTCATTGCAAGGGCTTAGTGCTACTCCTTCTAGACCTGGCAAAGTCACTGTTGAGGGTGGGGTGGAGATAAAGTCTAGCAATGAAGTAATGCCTTTGTCAGAGGTACGGCTAAATGTGTGTTATTCCATTAAAATTGTCAACCATCCAGTGTCAAGTCAGATATATGCCCTTTACTACTCATGACGATTCTGTAGTGATTGTTATGGTTCTGTTGACATTGTTTGATTCACTACTGCTTGGAGTATAAGGAAAATTTGTTGTGTGCTTGCTGAAAGAACTCTGAGTTGTTTTCATGCTTGAACAGCCATCCAACTTCTAATCACGCTTGCCAA
This sequence comes from Pelargonium cotyledonis, assembly GCA_036897625.1. Classification (NCBI taxonomy): domain Eukaryota; kingdom Viridiplantae; phylum Streptophyta; class Magnoliopsida; order Geraniales; family Geraniaceae; genus Pelargonium; species Pelargonium cotyledonis. Next base: position 14,788 of record JAYMTA010000578.1, read on the forward strand.
AAGTTAACTGGTCAACTCTAGTCATTTAACTGCTTATTAGTGCCCTAGTTGTAGGTTCTGAACAATATATATCAATACATGGATAGTGAGATAAACAACTATGCTAGATACTTGTTATCCATTCTGGTTTTTGGACATGATGGAATAACAATTACCTGGCAAATACATTGAGATAGTTCACAGTTCCCTGTTGTGCTATCAAAGTTTCCATTTTGAGTTAAAATACTAGTTTATTAATAGCTTGAACTCTATGAATTGGGGAGTCTATCTGAAGTTTTATATGTCTCAAACAGTGATTTATTGCTCTTTACAGTTTGAAAATGTTAACTGCTTGGATTGGTTTAAATTTATCAAGTAATTAGGAGGACTCTTGTTGTCAACCATCTTGAACTCTTGTGGACTTGCTAATTCTCTACTGGATTTCTCAATGAAGCTGCTAAGCTAGATTATACCTTTATGGTGATATTTTTTTTTTCTTTTTCTATCGGCATCTCTCGCTAGTTAAGTCACCTCAAAGTATTATCAGTATCGTGTATTTTGCTTGGTTAAGCCTTTAATGAAAATGCAGATGATTAGTTGGCAGAATGTTGCGTGTGTGTTTTGAACTTAGTATGAACCCTTTCTGAAAGAATGTAATGTTTAATGTTGATGCATCAGGGTGGTGATTGTACAAAGCCTGTAATATCCACTAATGGGGCGATGACAGAAAGCATCAAAATCAGCAGATATCATGAAGAATCTGCTGGACATTCCAAAACTGAAAGAGAAGAGGGTGAATTGTCCCCTAATGGAGATTTTGAAGAGGACAATTTCGTAGTCTTTGGGGAAGCTAGTTTGGAGTCTATGCCGAAGACACAAGAGAATGCTGCAAGCAGGCAATATCAGACCAAACACGCTGAAGCATTTTGTGGAGAGGCAGCTGGAGAAAACGAGGCAGATGCAGATGATGAAGGTGAGGAAAGTCCTCAAAGGTCGTCAGAGGATAGTGAAAATGCTTTTGAGAATGGTGATGTCTCCGTAAGTGAATCCGGAGATGGAGAAGATTGCTCCCGTGAAGAGCATGAGGAAGATGGAGATCACGATGAGCATGATAATAAAGCTGAGAGTGAAGGTGAGGCTGAAGGCATGGCTGACGCCCATGATGTTGAGGGAGATGGAACATTGTTACCATTTTCAGAACGTTTTCTATTGACAGTGAAGCCTCTAGCTAAGCATGTACCTCCATCATTACATGATAAAGACAAAGAGTCTAGGATTTTCTATGGGAATGATTCCTTCTATGTGCTTTTTAGGCTTCACCAAGTAAGGCTTGTCCTTAATTATTTCATTGTTTTCAATGAGTTCTGTCGTTCCATTATTTTTGTGAACTAAAATTACTCTGACTTATTTTGTAGACTTTGTATGAAAGAATACAATCAGCAAAGATTAACTCTTCATCTGCTGAAAGGAAATGGAGGACGTCAAATGATGCAAGACCCACCGATCTTTATGCCAGGTCCCTTAACTTAAGAAGTATTTTTGAACTTTTGTTACATAATTATTAAGCAGATACATAACCCATTTTATTTGATACAGGTTCATGAACGCACTGTACAGTTTACTTGATGGTTCTTCTGACAATACAAAGTTTGAGGATGATTGCCGAGCTATTATTGGAACTCAGTCATATGTTCTGTTCACATTAGACAAGCTGATATATAAACTTGTGAAACAGGTATGAAATATAAGAATTGCCTATTCTTCCATGCCCCCCAAAATTTTAAGTGTTATTCCCTTTTTTCTCGACCTAAATATTAATTTTTGCTATATTTGTCTCAGCTCCAAACAGTTGCAACTGAGGAGATGGATAGCAAACTTTTTCAACTATATGCATATGAAAAGTCTAGAAAACCTGGACGATTTGTTGATGTAGTTTATCATGAAAATGCCCGTGTTCTCTTACATGATGAAAATATATATCGTATTGAATGTGTAGGTCTTCGGTGACTTGCTTCCTTTCCTCTCTTAATTGAGCTCAGTTGAAAAAAATTGATCCTCACAAGAGTTTGTTGATTTCACTGCAGTCATCTTCACCAACCCAATTGTCTATTCAGCTTATGGATTATGGGCATGACAAGCCTGAAGCCACTGCTGTTGCCATGGACCATAACTTTGCAGCCTATCTGCACAATGACTTCCTCTCAGTTGTTCCTGATAGAAAAAACAAGTCAAAGATTTTCTTAAAGAGGTACACTGACTACGAACAATGCTTTTCCTTGTTGCAATTATTGGGTCATCATCAATAATGATTGTGCTGGTATTTGCAGGAGCAAACATAAATATTCAGGTGGTGATGAAATTTCTGTTACATGTCAGGCGATGGAAGGGCTTCGGGTTGTCAATGGTCTAGAATGCAAGATAACTTGCAACTCATCAAAGGTGTAGCATATAAACAATTTTTTTGCACTCTTTTTTACCAGTGATATTTGCAGTTCCATAGAAATGCAATTCCAGTTGCATTTGCAGTTTGCACGTCTTACAATTGCCACTTTGTTACGGAAATATACATTCCACAGGTCTCATACGTTTTGGACACAGAAGATCTTTTGTTCCGGGTGAAAAAGAACAGGAAACCTTCAGATCAAAAGAACTCATGCCAAGGCCAGGAGAAGTCGTCAAGTAGAGTACAAAGATTTCACAGATTGCTTTCGAGCTCTTAATATGACTTGTGACCCTGCAGTTGTGGTATGTACATTCGTATGCAAGCATTCATGGCTAGAGTTTGCCTGGTCAGCATCGAGTTTATCGAGATTCTACCTATCGAATAACACCATGTGTCCTAAATTTCTTCCTTTTTGGGTAGAATATTGAACTTTTTAGATACACAGACGCCGAAAAAGCGAACCCGGCATGCCAAATCGAAAAGCTCCGTGGAGCTATCTGTCATGTACTCATGTATCGTCATGCCTCACCACCATCCAAATGAAAGAATGAACAGCATTAGAGGATATGGACGGCTTCATAGATTGTTGTAGAATATTGTGAGTTTGTGGCATTTGAGCCAGCCACAATTGTGTATGTATATAGGTCTTTGGTTTCGATAGTAAAAACTTTGAGATATGAGTTAATGCTTAATTTCATTCATCTACATTTTTAGTGATCTTTTTCACTTGAAACATGAAAAAGCCAACTTCCCTTTCTGCTGTTGTTTTGCACTTGTGTAACCTTTATTTTTGTCCAGTCCCTTGGATTCCTTGTGTGTAATGGACAAAACTCAGATTGGGTTTTGCTACTTTTTTTTATCCTTTCTGGTGTGTGTGTGTGTATTTCTGGCTCTCACCTTCACAATTTTAAAAAAGTTGCACAAATTTAATCTTACTTTTGTAATTTTAATTTCTGATTCCAATGTGTTCTCGAGGTCACAAGGCAGCTATTTTACCATTACATTAAAGCTAACCCTCTTGGTACAAACTATAATGATGTTTTTGACGATCTTTATTTTGTTGACAATTCACGAACAAGCCAACTTTGGAACAAAAATGTATAATTTGAGATACAAAGCGGACAAGATTGACTTGGCAAACACGTCTCTTTATCATACAATCTAGTTTTAAATTGATCTTACCAAATTAGTTAGATATACTTATGCAACATTTTTGCCGAATATGAAGAGCTATATGATACGATAATTAACGAAAGAGAAACAAACTGCACATTCACTTCCGTGAACCCAATCTGGGCTGTGCTATTTCTTCATTCCAGTTCAAATGAATATAAGAGAAACAAAAATACACGTAAATATGTAATACTCAGCTACGAATATGCAGGTGGCGGTGAACTTTCACCCAGCCAGCTCACTTATTGGAGGTCGATCCATGATACTGTGCGCAGCCAGCGCATTACGCTGCAGCAATGGGTCGATATCGGGCAATTTAGGTATCTGAGCTAATAGATCAATTGTTCGACGCAGTAGACGAGCAAGATCCCCTTCATCCATTGCACAATCCATCATTATTTCCCTCCAAGTCAACCCCGAAGCCCAGGCTTCAACCATACCTGAAAAATGGCTATCCAAGCAACACGATATGTTTACCTCGTGTTTCTCTTGTAAGCTCATAAACGAGATTTTTTGTTCTTCCAAAGACTCGATGGCATTAGTTACAGTCTTTGAAGCTTCATATATATAGCAGTCGTTTCTCCCAGGACGGACTTTGACCCCTTCCGAGACCAAACCTCCACAAACAGCAGCCAGTTGGGGAGGCTTTAAGTCTAGCAAGATCTTACTTCGGAGAACCATTGCAAGCCAGAGTTCGTTTTCTCCTCTAATCGCAGCTGCAGTTTCACCAAGAGGAAATATTACCTGTGTATTGATGTCCAGTGCCCGGGTTTCATGTATTACATTACTAATGCGTAGAAACTCCTTCCAACCAGATGGTTCAATCTGTTCTATACGATTAGTCAAACGAGTTGATCTAGCTTTCAAACGTTTAATCTTTTCCTCCGTAAACTTAGCCATAGCTAGGATCTTGTTATACTCTTTATAACATTCTGTTCGTGATATCTGCTTCTTCAAACGTCGAACTTTGTTTCTTTGACTCTTGTAACTTTCCAAGGCATCACGATATGCTTGAGATAGTTGTACCTCATCCATCTCAGGAAGACTATTCAAAACTGGCACATTTAAACTCCAAGACCATGTCTCCAGAGAACCTTCCATGTGCCATAAACCACCATGTTCAGAATCCGAAAGCTTTTCCCACTGCAAATTCTCCATACTAAGAAGCCTACTCATTATTTCTCGAGGCAAAGCAGCTCCTTGTGACAAGGTAACATTAGGAAGACTGGTCTTATAAACTGCCTTAATCCATCTTTCGGTAAATAAATACCAGTCGTTATCTGAACCAAGGGCCACATGGTAAGATGGTTCAAAAGTTGCATGACTTTCAGCAACTCCATCACTTCGTTCTTCTCCTTCAGTATCTAGTGAAGATGAACCAATTGGATTAATCATGGAAAAAAGCTTCGAACCATAAAGAGAGTCAGCCTTCCCTAAATAAACAGCAGAGACTATGTGTTGATTTCCTTCAGAATCCTTATACTGCAAAGACACAAAGTGCAAATCCCCATTTTCCAACTCTTCTAGTAGAGGTTTAAGAGAAAGCTTTCTTGCTAACAACGCCTTATCTTGGAGTTCTGTCCGCAGGTGACCTTCTGACCTTAATACTTCCAGCAGGTCTATAATTTCCTTGTATGCCGTAGCTGATAAAAGCTTCTTGCACTTCATATCTATTGCATCATCACTTATTTCTGAAGTCAATATCTCAATCTCGTTCTGTATCTTAACAAGCTCCTCTTTTGCAGCAACCATGACGCTGCTGCCAACATAGTTCCCAAAACTTTGCTCAACTAATTTCTTAGCTTCTTCTAGAGTTCTCCCTGCTTGTTTAGATTTCACATCATCTGCATCATTTGATCGACGCGTGACTTTTGCACCTGCAAGAAGATTAAGCACCATTCCATATGAAGCAGTAAACTGTGATACAAGAGGTTCAACTCCAGCAAACAGAACCTTGCAGGACTCCTCAGCACCTTCATATGGAGTTTGAATGAGCACTACATGACCCTGTTTATCAATGCCCCTACGACCAGCACGCCCAGCCATTTGAAGCAGTTCATTTGGACTCAATAGTCTGCGTCCATTATCACTCCTTTTGCTGAGAGATGCAATGACAGCTGTCCTAGCAGGCATGTTGATTCCAGCAGCAAGGGTTTCTGTAGCAAAGACAACCTTAATAAGTCCTCGTTGAAACAACTCTTCAATAAATGATTTCCACAAAGGTAGACAGCCGGCATGGTGTGCAGCAGCCCCTCGAAGAAGTCCTTTCACAGCAATCCCCCTGACAGCATCAGGGTACTGAAGCTGGAATCTCTTCAAGGCCAAATCAACCTCACTCATCTCACACTCATCTAGGAGCTTGCAGTTTTCAAGGTCCTGAACCGCTGCATCACATCCTTGCCTGCTAAAAATGAACCAAATTGCCGGCAGCATATCCTTTTCTTTAAGTTGCCCTGATGTATCAGTAACTTGTGGAACCTGAAAAATTAGTGAATTGCAACAGATTATTCAATTAATCAATCATTTTCAAGGGAAATTACATGTGGCAGATAATAATAATGAATAGGAATATGTTCACTTCAGTCAATTACAATAAGGGTAATTGACAACTGTGATACACTGTAAACATACTTGTAATCTGCGAATTGTGTTTATGTCATTCTTTGAAAGTTCTGATGTGTTGCCCTTACTGTTGTACATCAAATCAATCCCGTGCTTTCTTGAATTTCTTCTTCTAGATCTGTCATCCTTGTAAGACCTGACTCCTGAACCATTAAGTTGTAAATAATTCAGTGACAGCTTCCTGTTTCAAATAAAAAATATAAAAATATCAGAAATTGTTAATATAACAGAATCCATGTTTTCAAAAACATAAGGGTTGAGGAAAATAAATCGTAACATCAGTTTACTAAACACAAAATAATTGATACGTTCCGAGTATTATGTAAGTTTTATCAATAACATCAACAGGTGACAATACTTGCAGAAACAGGTGGAATCTTTACAGAAATTGTGAAGAAATCTCACAAAAACACAATCAAGAAATTGACGGAACAGTTTTCCGAAGATCTGAACACATAATACTGATACGGCAGTAGGCTGAAACCAATTTTTGGCCATACGTAATACAGCATGTATTTAGAAGAATGAAGTTGAGAACCAAAGATCAGTAAATGCATGTAATAAGGGCAAGGAGGATATAACCAAGCAAAAAAAAAAAAAAACATCAGCTTGGTGCAAGTACTCTACACAATCCAAATAAAATAAAATAAATATAAACTTATTTAGATATTTCTGACTTGAAAAAAACTCAAAGCGAGTACTCTACGCTATTCAACAATAAAATGAAATAAATACGGTCTTAAACAGATATTTCTTTCTTAAAAACCTGAAAAATTATAGCCTTAAAATCAATTTTGAACGAACAAAAAAGCAGACTAAGAGAACAATATTAGAGAAAAATAGGTACATTGAACAAAGTACTCGAAGGATGATAGGAATACCTGTTCATACGCTTCCCCCTCGCGTCAAGAAGAGATAATAAAGCAGATTTTGAAGAGAAGTGCCAAGTTAATGGCACCGGACGCTTTGATGATGTTACCAACTCTGTTTTACCATGAATCTGAAAGCAATATCAAAGAAAAATAGGATTTTATTTCAACATGTACATAAAAATTAACTTATATATCTCTATTATAGATGATATTATTATAGCAACTATCAAGTCATTTCCCAAACAATGTCGGGGCGGCTACATAAACTCTGTAATAAAGTTCTTAGGGATCTTCTACATGAATTATATTCCTCCACTCTATTCCATCTGATGATATCTCCATATTAAGCCACTAAGCCAAGTTCAAACACATCTTTCCTCACTGCTTCTTTCCAAATTAACTTAGGCCTGCTCTTACCACTATTAGTTTCTCCTAATTGAATTCTCACATTTTCTCATGGGGTTACTATTCTCCCTAAGTCTGCTCTTACCCTAACAATTTTCCTGCATCTTATCTTCAATTGACACTACCCCAACTTTTCCTTAAATAGACTTGTACATAATCTCATCCTTCCTAGTTTTACCACACATCCACCTTGAGCATTTTCACATTTGCTACCCCCATTTTATGACTTCACAAACTCTTCGAGGTCCAACACTGAGTGTCATATGTCATACTGGCAGATACCCAACAGAACATTCCTTTCAACTTATGGGCATATCTTTTGTCTCAAAGGACTTCAGAAGCCCTCCTCCATTTCAAACACTCTACACTAATCATATTTCTAACATCCTCTTCAATCATAATAAATGTATGTTCAAGAAGTTTAGTCCACATAGCCCAACAATTTGACAAAATGGAAACAGCGATTAAAGAATGGAAATTTAAGCCAAGACAAATCCACTTGCAAAATAATGTGTCTCATTAAAGTAATTTCACAAAAACAAAAAATTAAGTGTAAGACAGTAATGAGTCCGATAAAGATTGGAGCATTTATAAACAATCTTACCTCATTAATCCAACCAGCAAGTTCATCGGCATTTGCAACTGTTGCTGACAGACATATGAGTTGAACTTGCTTTGGACAATAAATAACCTGGAAATACTGACCATGTTATACGATATGATGATATGAAGCAATAAAATATTGGCAATAAATATGATCAGGATAACATATTCTCCCTCTGTCCCAAAATAATTGTCACTTTCTCTATAAAAAATTGTACCAAAAAAATTGTACACTTTCTTTTTTGTTTAGTTAATTATATATGAATTACCAATAATATCCTTAAGATAAGGGTGGTTAGAACCCCTTGAGTTTGTTATAACAAGAGCACATGAGGGGACAAGGAGAACAAAAAAAAAAAACTAATTCTAACTAACTCATCCTTAATTATAAAATAAATAAATAAACAGAAAGTGAACAATTATTTGGGGATGATGGGAGTACTACATACTATTTCTTCCCACACGGTGCCCCGGAATATGTCACTTAGATAATGAACTTCATCCAAAATAATGACATCAACTTGGAAAAGCCCACTCCCAGAAGAAGCTGTTCCTATGCTGCATGAGAAAGTAAGGCAAACAAAAATTCTTTAGTCCAACAACCAATGCTAGTACTCAACGTAGAAACATTAAGATAATACAGATTAAATGAGATTTCCTAGCACAACATTGATTCCCCTCATCAAGACATATAGTTGACACCATATGAATTATGAAAGGATCAGTCAGAAAATGGAATAGAAACTGCATTATATAGCCAAAACCACTTATCATAGGTAGGTTGCATAAAAGTATAAAACTATCCCAATACTATTTTAGGATCAACTCATAACTTCTTCAACATTACAACAGATTCTCAGAAAAACATCCCATGTATGATGCTGCATTGATTAAGTTCTCTCTTAGTTCACTGCGATAAAAATCAGAAACTAAAATTAATACCTTTGATACAACATGTTGCGCAAAATCTCTGTCGTCATGATCAGAACCTGAGCATCCTTATTGATTGCAGTATCTCCTGTAAGTAGGCCAACATTGCTATCACCAAATGCCTCACTGAAATGACAAGCACAACAATAACCCCATAATCAAACATGATAATGAATACAAACTCTAACTTAAAAAAAAATCACAACTTCACTGATTGATTACACCTGAAGGTCTGTTACAGCTACTCACCGAAACTCACGGAACTTCTGATTGGACAAGGCCTTCAGCGGAGTTGTGTAGAACAACCGCCTTCCCCTGGCCACAGTAGCCACCGCAGCAGCTTCAGCAATCAAAGTCTTACCACTGCTTGTAGGAGCAGAAACCACAACCGACGATCCTCTTAAAAATGCTTCAATAGCCAATCTCTACGGAAACCAGACCAAAAACACAGCACAAAATATAACTAATCACGCCACGCACGCTATGAATTCAAATTATGATGAACGAGGAAGAGGCGAAACCTGGAATTTATCCATGCGGAAGTCATAAATGGAAGAGAGCTCATTGATGTCAATGATTTCACCGCCAAACTGCCGCACTTCATCACATAGCTTCTCCACTCTCTGGTACTTCGATTCTCCATCTGCAGACCATGCTTCAGTGTCATCTATTGACACTTCCTCCTCGTCTTCGTCCTCGTCTTCATCCTCGCTCTCGTCGAGCTCAATGTCACCGGGAATATCATCGTACTCGTCGGCAGCTTCGTCGTCGTCGTCGTCGTCATCATCCTCATCTGCGTCGGGGCGCGCCGGCTCTCCTGGACTGAATGGCCCTGGGGAGTTGTAGGCGGCTCTGAATTTGGGAGCGCTTGGGTGTAGGCTGTGGAGAGATTTGGGGAAACAGAAGCCTGGGGTTTGAAGGAGAGGTTGGGGTTTGAGAAGAAACGGAGAAGCGGAGGGTGTGCGGAAGGAGACGGCGAAGAAGAAGAGGGTGGAGCTGTGCGGAGGCGAGAGGACAGAGAGTGTGTTCATGGCGGGAGAGATTTTTCGGAGGTTTTTGGATATGATGCTGTTGATAGACGGAGATGGAGTTATTAGATTACACGTGACGGAACAGAGCAAGTCGGCGTCGTTTTGATGGCTCACTAAATTTTGCTAAGAATCTTGTGATGGTTTATTCATCAAGGCAAAAAGATCTACACGTCTTCGTCCTGATTGGCTGGATTGTTAGAATCAAAAAAATCTCAGCGGCCTATCTAAAACTTGCACTAATTTGGGTTGAGTTCATTTATAATTTGTTAATTACTTGAGAACCGGTTAATTGTATATATACACCTTTAGGCCGTCGCTTATCAAAAAATAAATAAATATTACTTGAGAACCGGTTGATTTAATCAAACTAATCGCTATGTTTTACCGGTTTTGATTCATCTAGCAGGTCATTTCCTGATCGGGCCAAAAGGACACCGGATTTCGGATGAACCGATCGGCTCGATAGTTCTCGCCCAATTTTTAAAACATTTGTCTTGTACTTTGTTGTCATCGATGTGCAAATGGTCACAACAACTTGTGCGAAATCATGAGGACTCATGGTGGATTTGTTGAAAATTTGCGGGTTAATCGCTAAACCTTTTTGTCTTTGTCCTTCTCTCGGGTCTTCTTAAGTTATGTTGCGTTTTTTTTTTTTTTTTTTTTGAAAACGATTAATATCTCATCAACATTCTTTGACTCACATAGGCTGTAGTCCATACTTAGTAAGCACGTCATTGCTACCTTTTCATCAAAAAGATTCGTACTTGTTCATAGATTTCTTGAAACGAGTAACGCATGCTTCAATAATTCATTGTGGACTTAGTATTGGAAAGTAAGGACATATCATCATTTATAATAAAATCATTATTGGTCTAATACTACAACCAAATAAGAGTATATTGGCAAGCTCGGGTCTCGTGTTAGTACCGGAGTGTATGCGCAATATAGGAATTCTGCTTTAGCTTTGTGCTTGGGGCTTTGAATCAGCGGTGTAGGGGGTTGACGTTTAGTCGGATTTCTAGACCTATGTCTAGTTTTTAGGAGTTACTTAGGCTTGTAACTTTTCTTTGATTTGAATAAATAATTTATTATTTCCCTCAAAAAAAAAATCTACTCGAACAAGTTTGACAAATATACCAAAAATCCACTCGTGGATCACTCGATTCACATATCAACCCGTAAACAAAAAAATGACACTATCAATTTGAGTCACAATGACAAAGGCATAATAAATAAACAAATCATACGTACTAGAGTATTCTCATTCAGCCTGAAGAACACGAACAACTGACAACGATTATACTAAGAGTTTTAAGCGACCATGTGGAATGCTCTACCAACTCCCTTTCGCCACCATTAGGTCTAGCATTGGATTCGACAACAAACTCGAAAGTGAATCTGATGACTTTGACCAAACTACTACTTTCTAATTCACCTTCTCTCTCTTACAAATATATCATGTTGTCCTGTATACACATCAATAAAAATCTACCGCGAATTTACGTCGTTACAACTCTGCAAACTTTAACAACTCTTAATTTGCTACCACTATTAGAAAATCTGTGATAGGCTAGGGAAAATTAGCTAGGGAAAAAATTTCCCTAACCAAGTTAAATTTTGCTAGGGAAAAATATTGGCTAGGGAAATTTTGGCACCATTTTTTTTCGTTCCCGCTTTTTTTTTTAGCTAGG
>JAYMTA010000579.1:0-26536 GCA_036897625.1 Pelargonium cotyledonis
TATATATATATATATATATATGTTTAATAGGATTATAAAGAGAATTCTACTCATAAAAAGTCTAGAGAGAGTTTCAATGTAAATTTTGACATGTGTGACACATAATTGGTTGGTGATAAAATGAGATACGCTTCAGAGCCAACGGAGTAGCTTGAGTTCTAACTCTTGGAGACACTGTTTGTGGGCGACGGGTGACCTTGGGAACCCCAACGTGCCATTCAACCCACGCGGTGTGGAGTGGAGCCATTAGTAGCTTCTACCGCTTCATGTTGTGTCCTAGTGTCTATTTGTAGGTTTGGAACTTTCAAGTGTCTTTCGAGCATAACATGGTGGAGTGGAGCCTCAGTGATCATCCACCGCTTTGTGTAGCATCCTAGTGTCCCCCTATAATTTTGCATGTCATTCAAACATCGCAGGGTGGAGTGGATTCCTTAGGAGCGTTTATGACTTAAGTAGTTTCTTACTGTCCTAGTAAGATGAGGAGATTTGGAGGTGTTCCGACGAGAGAACATTTTATATATTAGAGGCTCTCATTGTGATCAAGTAGCATAACACCTTGGAGAGGCAGGGGGCTCTTTTTAAAAGTCTTGAAAACTAGGATGCTACTCTCGGTACTATCTTATGACACTCTCACCCTTGCCTCTTCCCAGAGAACAATTTCTTGGCATAGACCAAATTAAATCGAAACACAAAAATTCAAGAACTACATTGAGTCTATTACCTTATATTTATAGGTTAAATTTGAGAGAGCTCCCTATACTGTGTGAATAAGAAAGCAACAAGGAAATAGATTAGAGCTCCACAACGATAAAAAAAAATCAAGAACAAACACACTTGACAATGCTTAAAAGTCAAAGATTCTACACAAGCTAGTCATTTATTAGCATTTTACAAGAACTACTGCACAAAGCTTTCATGTTTTTGCATTCTAATAACAATCCTAGATGCACACACTTACATATAAAGTGCAAATCATACTCCTTTAAACCAACTTCTGGATGCAATTAACTGTTGTGCCAATCCTTGGAACTTTCTGTCTGTGACTCAGGACTTCACTGATGATGCAAAGATGCACGAGAACAAAATGCATGGCTGTTCCGCTGGAGGGTCTCTGTACAGAATATACATGTACCCCAAACCTCAAAATCTGACCCATCAAATATACAGACAGCTGGTACGTACAGCTACCAATTTGGCATTAAGGGTGACTACAGCTATTCCGTAACATAGGGGACTTCATCGAAACTAACCCAGCTATTTTAACATGACATCTTACAAAGAAACAACTGACGGCTTTTAAGAAGAAAAGGCAGCTTCCATTGCATGAAAGATTGGGGCAGTATTGAATCTGAAGTTTCTGAAGCTCTTGCCAGGGCCAGTGTCCGGTGGATGAGCATCATTCACAGGTTTTGTTGACTGGCTCTCAATCGTCACTGTGCTACTGCTATTGCTGTTGCTATTCCCTGTAGAACCGTGCTTGGCTTTAAACACAGATATTCCTAAGCACACAACAAATTCAGCATATCATTCAGGTTTCAATTAATGGACAGGCAACTTTGGATGCTAAAAATGCAAAATCTCCAACAGAACGTAAATTGGGTACCCAAGTAATGGAAACAAACAAGCATCATCTAATCATTCTGCCAGCAATTCAACTGGAAAGATTCTTATTTTATTTAGTGGGATTCCGGCAATGACAGATCATTTTGGTTGTCTGGCACTCATAAACTCTAAGAACAGAATCCCGTATTTTTCATGGATTGCAACATATGAATTGGAGAATGCAAATCACTCATTTACAAATCTACAGCCATTTTTAAGGAAATTCTTTTTTTTATTATTATTATTTAATTTGTGCTTTTGGTTCATTTATATCTGATGTCAAAATACTACCAGAATATTCCAAAGGGAAAAGGAGAAACCTTTTAGAGGCAGTTCAGGCCTTGGAGGCATTGGAGGCTGATGTCTTGAAATCCATGATTTCAAAGATCTGTATTAAAAAGTTCAATCAATCAAATATTGGACCAAAATACTACCACTTGAGAAGATTTGTCAAATCAAGCGCCAAATTACTCACGCCAGAAAAGGGGAAACCATGTAAAGCTTGAGGCCAGTGACCCCACGAGATATCACATCATTACTTGCAGGTTGAAGATCATCAAGTCGATGCCAAGCAATTTCCTGCAAGCAGATACAGAAAAGCATCTTCAATAATCAATCTTTACATGAAAAAAATAGAGAATTAAAACAAGTTAACTCATTTTAAAGGCCAATACAATACAAGTTATCAAAGATTCTTTTAATAGTTTATGAATGAAATGATGGCATACCATATCCTTGTTTTTCAAATTCTCAAACTAAACTTAGGTGATTAATAGAAGTTTTCTTCACAAACAATGATTCTAACAATTAAATTTCCTACTTATTTCAGCTCTTCAAGAAAGTATTTGAACAAGCTTTAATAACCAACTGACGAGGGACCGTCAAAACAAAATTTGCGTGTATTTTAGATGCAGGCTTAGGCATAGTTTTAATAAAAATCGATTAGTTTATGTGTAGTATTTGTCTTTATTTAAAGCTTTGTGTAAGATTATTATTAGAATTTATGTCTTTGTTATTTTGGAAGCAGTTATCCGACTGCTCTGATTATAAGTAATGCTGTATGTTTTAATTTTGAAACAGTTTTGATGATATTCAAATAAAATTCAGACTACTTCCCACATCTTTTCTGCTAACTTCGTAGATCCTTTCTTATGTCTTCTTCCTTTTCTCAATTTCTTTCTTCATTCTCTTAATTTTTATTCTCAATCTACTGTCCTACATCATCTACTTTCCTGTGATCAAACACAGAATACTTGTGATTTTGAAAGGTCAATATGTAGCCCCAGTTGATAATGTCCAATCAATAATCATCTAAAAAAATGGAAAGGTTTAACTAAGACTGTAGGCAAACTGTTTCACATATGCAAGAAGCAGCAGTCTCAAACTTACCATTCTTTCAATGTGGGATGCTTTAACAATGTGAAATGTAATTTCCAAGTAAAAACAAGCGACAAAAATAAAATTAATGGAAGGATCACATACACTTATTTCTTTCTTTGTAAGTGGGGCAAAGGCAGTGTCATCCTTAACACCAGTAATAATATAGAGTCGAACTCTCTGTGGTCCAAATATCACTTCAATGTATTCATCTTTGTCAAGAAGCTTTTCAACATCGAACCCTGTTTCCTCCAAGACCTGCATTTTCCATAGTGAAGAACTTAATCAATAACTACATGGACATAAAGAGAAAGATCATGGATCACCATTATTAAATTGGTGTTCCCTTACAGCTAGCAGCCAAGCAACTACACAAGTTATACAGAAAAACATGCAACGATAATTAAGTCAAAGTCAAAAGGCCAAAACCAAAACAGGAGTTTTTTCCACTCCGGCTAAAAAAAAGTTTAGAAGAAAAAGAATCTAGCAGGCCAATATGATAGTTGCAGGCTATCACCTCAGTAACACCATACCAATGATAGATTTTGTAACAACCATGTAATACAGGAGCAGTGAAATTTAGTTTCTATACATATGCCAGATTTTTTTAACAAAACTTCATTCGTTCTGGCCAGCAAGTGCATTCAACTAGATTAGTAACATGACTAATAAAGAACTAGTTGTGATAGTCAAACCATTAATGCACTTAGGTTTTCAGGTTGAGGCCATATAAACTGGTGTTTAAGTCGATGAGAACATCAGAAAATTAGACCAACAGCCATACATAGACATAACACTCTACGATAAATACACTTACCTCTCGAATGGCACATGCATGGTCTTCCTCATCCTTATTCTTCTTTCCACGAGGAAAACTCCAGCTTGTTCCTTTCCACCCCTTCACTAGTATACACTGTCAATAACAAAAAGCCAGCAGAAATGGGGTAAGAATGTCCGTACAAGATAAATTATGTCAAACAGTTAACACATTAGATAACTCTAATACATGGTACACAGTTTCTATTCTACATATCTGACTAATGTAACATATTGAAAAAGTAGCATGAAGATACAGATACTTCAGAACAAGAGGAGTGGAATATAGGAAACTCATAAACAGTGAGAAGGAAGTGGATCAGTGTACTGCATACCAGGTTGTGTACAAATGAATCCACCAACATTAGAAAGAGAGCAAATAAATACCATGCAAAAGGCATAATAAGCAAACTGCTAAGCAAAAACCAAAGCAGAATTCAAAATGGCATTATTCTCGCTAACATGAGAACAAAGGGGTGTTGCTAGCTATCATTAATAAATAAAATAAAATCTCACCCGTTCAAAAGTTTCATCCAGAATGATTGCCCCAGTCACTGGAACTCGAACCTTGTAGGAGGTGAAGTCCTTAAAAATGTCATCTATATGTGGAACATATGGTCTCAATACATCAGAATTGTTAAACACTTCAATATTAAGGAAGACAGAGAAACTGACAATTATTTCTGAAAAAGATAAAGCAAAGAAAAGGTAAACATGCTAAAAATGTAGGAATTTTTATAAATAACAATTTCTTGTAGCAAAGAAAGATATAAAAACATATATGGTAAACAGGATACTCAAAGATGTGAATTCCTTCAAATTCAATGATTTCAGAGATGGATTTTTTTCCACTGAATTGTCCTCGTAGAACCAATGTGCATACTCCACAAGGAATAAGATCCTCTCAAATGACTGTTGATCTTCTTTTGGCACATTCAAAACGAACCGACTGCGGAAGAACATTACAAATAAATGAAGAAAGAGACTTCAGATCTAGATTAAGATAAAAGGGTATATCCGGATATAAACTGTTAAATTTGACAACGGGCTACACATAATGGCTTGAGCTTTCTATGCTAAAAGGTTAACCTTGTTAGTAGGGTTTCGCTTCCACCATTATATTTAGCTCATTCACTTTATATTTATCGATGTGAGACACTTTATTACCCACTTCAACATAAACAAACACAAGAAACCCATAACTAACAAGCTATTGTCAATCCTAGCATTTTATTCTCATAAGGAGGTAACTAAAGAGGTAATGGCTTATGAGTAGTGACCAAAATATAGCTGAAGTTATCCACAACCAGAACAAGTACATCCACATAGTTCTAAACATCTACATGAAAGTGACTAGATAGCCACGACATTGTCTTAAGCCATGAGAAGATAATCCACTTTGATAGACTGTGAATTGCAGTGGCGCAAGAGTGATGCAACATAGTATTACTACATAGGGGAGGAAATGAAATAAATCATCCTCCAATGAACTATTCTCCATTTTGAAGCTAAGATAGAAAGATATCATAAACAAGATCAGTCAATCTTCCAAGATAGGCACACCATCCCCAGCCCAGGGGGCTTGGTGAAAGTTAACATATATAGAAACTGGAGCCGCCCTTGCAGCAACATGAATTATAAATCCAACCAATTGCATTGGCATTCACCACACAATTGCTGCATTAGCAATATCTATAGTCGAACTGCTAATATCACCAACACTATTGAACTGTTAAGGCATTTCCCCCAGCTAATAATGGACATCACTAAATTCTTTTCAGTATTTGGCTATTCTCCAACGAAGAAAAATGTAGTTGAGCAGTTCCATAGGTACACAAATATCAACACAAACTAGCTAACTGCATGACTAAACCTTAGTTCCTCAAATCCTCAACTAGTTTCAATTTCTCTCCAGATAAACAGCTAGAACATTTGCCAATTACAGAACCATCAAACACACACACACACACACTTCCACATCGGGGACAAGACTCTTAAACCCTAACAAACGAAGTCCAAAGAGAATGCATCATCTACAGCCACGTAATAGATTAGATCAGATCAAATCAAAACACAATTCGGCCCGAGCTCTGAACAGGGCCTCAAATTTCCATGTCTAAATATTGTTTTCAGGAAAAAAGAAGAAGATAAAGATAATGATTGAGAACGAGAAATAGGGAAGTGTACGGACCTGCAGAGATCGTCGAGGAGTTCTCGGGGAGGTAGGCCGTTCTTCAAGGGAGCGCTGGAAGATCGATGGAGGGATGACATGGCTGGAGATGAGAAAAAGAAACCCTAGAATTGAGTTATGCGAGCAGTAGTGAAAGTGAAGGGACAATACAGTGTGGGAGAGGAGCTCTTTCAGTTCCTTGCAGAGAACAAAAAAGAGCTCCTTTTTGGGATCGAATTCGTTGGAGGTAAGAGCTACCAAAAAAATATGTTTTCTACGCTTCTCTACAAAACCTGCTTTCTCGTCTCCCTTCTATGTTTCTACTCGGTCCTCTTAGACCGGCTTGAAATACTATGTCTTTGGACGAACCGGCCAATGGAAACCGGCTCAATGGCTCCATAAGGAAGAGTGGACCGCCCGAGCGCTACGCGCCCGCGGTGAGCCGATGCCACCGGGATATTTGGGACGGATACATGAGTCCAATAGAAAGGGTCCCGACATCATCCAAGACCGTTTGAAGGTTGATAAGGGATGACAAAATCCATATATTTGGTTCGACCGAACATTTTTAGTACGCACTTCACGGTGAGCCAAGGCACGTCATATGTGGTACATAACGATATGAATCCAACATGATGGTTCTCGAAGGCATTGGAGCCCGTTTGGGAGATCAAAAAGGAATGACAAGTTCAGCCCGACTCATCTAAGTCATTTTTTTGAATATTTTTAATACACACTCTGTAGTGAAGCTATACCATTCAGATTTGCAAAACAACCGTACGAGTACTATGAGATCTATTATGAAGTCATCTTGATCAGTCCGAGGGTTCAAAACAAGTTCCTTATATATGACTTGTTAGGATCCTACAACAGACTCTACTTGTTAGAGACTAATCATTTGTATGATTGTAATAGAGAATTTTTATTGCATCGGCTACATAGTTTTCTATTACATTTTTAAATATTCAGTTATTGTCTCTGTGATATGGATAACACTCTCAAAGATTTAACCATAAGATTGACTATCGATTCTTACACTTGTTCCTAGTTGAGTATCACCAAGATACGGTCAATTGTTATACAATTTAGACTAGTATATTGTTGTTTGAAGACAAAATATTATCATATGAGATAAGAATGTCACTCAATAGTGTATGTGGTGGTTAGTGAACCATTACACTGGACCGACCAACAAGATAGTCTTTCATAAGATATTTTTTAACAACCATAAGTGACTCTCTTAGATTTGTGGTGAAACGTATTGATCCTTAGAATTGAAATCATAATAGTCACCGCGATATGATTAGTCGTGCGCTTTGATTCAATCAAACGTCGTATGTGATATGATTGCTCACAGCACATATCATGAATACGATATATTAATGATCAAGTAATGATTTGTCCCTCCAGACTAGTAGTTCAATATCTCTAGATCTCTTGATGAACATGTGCTATACATATGTGCACCCCAAAAATACATAAAACATGTATTATAGTGATCATCTGTACTGATAACACGCTCTGTATCAAGAAATCATATAATTATTCAGACTATATGTTTATGACTCATATTCAAATTAAAATATCAAAGAAAAAAATGATAGGACACATAGTAACTACTTTCCAAAGGGTTGGACTTGTCTAAGTCAAGTCTCACAACCTGGGTAGCACTGATGTCTTGCTAGATGCATGCTAGTATGCCACTTAAGATTTATGGCGTCTTTGACGTCATTGGCGACGTTGTGAGATCTCATAGGACACACTCGTACAAACGATTGTGTAAGTGAGCATTTGCTAATCTATGCAAGTGTTTTGGAAAGTATTCCAAATATATATACTCTAAACTAATGGAAACTCACAAATTTTTTTTTTTAATGAGAAGGATGCAGCTTATATATCAATGTTCAAAAGCGGTAGTACAGACACGATTAGTGGACCACAATTTGGAAACACCTGATCTACCAAAATTGGCTAGTTTATCAGCCATTACAACATTCTGTCTACCTACCAGCTGAATAGCTGATTTACAAAAAAAGTTATCTAACAAAAAAAAATCCTTTACTGCATAATTGCAACTAGGGTCTTGTTGCTTATCTTCTATAATCCACCTGGGCATCATGCTCCATATCGGAAGGATCTCCTCCCCTCTCCCCAGAGGAAGACTCACCAATCTGAAACAGCTTCACTCTTTTAGACTGGATCCTATCACCAAACAGAGTAGCATTTCTCTTAGGAGATCTCTCACTCTCCGAGCTGGAAGAACGAGAGCCATTAAGTCCATTTTCCACTTCTGACCTCCTAACTCTCCATTAACTTGGCGGTATCTTCAGAAAACTTGGCCTGCTAGGAGAACCACCCTGAGCTTACATAAAAAAAGAAAGAGTTGATCCAGATGTCATGGACCATCTCTTATGAGCCACAAAGGCTAGCGAAGAAGTAGATCTGACTGGCCCCAAGAAGCGAGAAAGAGAAGAAGGGTTACGCTGAGCATTGAACTGGAAAACTGCATTAGACATCGGAGATGCTTGGCGCTGGATTGAAGGAGGAGAAGGGTTCTGGGCCAAGGATGCAGCTAGTTCAGGAACAAGAACATCATTTTCTTCGAAAATATTACGACCAGGCCCAACCATGAGAAGCCCATTAACATCTTCCCCAATATGCAAATTATTTGGGTCTTGGGACTCCTGATGAGCTTGGTCTTAAACCAGTGGACACTTGGATTGGGGATCGGTGAACTAGTAATGAAGTGGCGAATAACCGGTAAAGAGACCAGACCAGAGACCGGGTATTCTATCAGTCCTCCATTTGGCACAAATCGAACAACAAAGGAACCCACGTGTAACATATTAAGAGCGTGAAAAGCCTCAAACACCCCTGACCGCTTGATGTACGGATCCAGATCAACGACTGTATGGATTACTTCCAGCTGTGCCATGATCAACGAGCTAGAGCTTCCACTACCACCGATTGAGATGGTGGTGTCCAGGTCAGTTGACTCAGTGCTTTCCGACGAGCTAGGGTGGGTTAACCTTGGAGAAGATAACACTAATGGAGGAGCTTGGGGAACAGACAGATCTACTGGAACTGAAGAAAAACCCCCAAACTCAAAATCCGGATCATTTATGGTCTCTTTCCACATTGACTCATTTCCCTTGTTTTTAGAAGTCTCCACTATCTGAATGGTTCTCTCCAAAGGCTCCGCCTGAATTGCTGGCAGTGGCTTCTTAAACTTATGAACCATCATTTCTCTAGCGAAAATGTGCCAACCAGGACGACACCTCATCTCTGGTAGAGGACTCCACCTCCAACGCATCTGTAAGGTTTCATCATATAGCTTGACCACCTCCTCAACAGTCTTGTTGCATGCACCATTCACATGACCCACGAAATCACAGACGAAACACATCTTACATATTCTTTCATACCTCAGTTGAACCTAGACCTCAAGACCATTATCACATTTAACAATAGGTACCTGCAATAAGGGGTGAACAAAGATCCAACTCGACTTTGACCTTAGGGATAGACCACCAATTTGACATCTTATGATTTGAATCATAAGACACGGTTTTTCCCGCCAAAGAACCCAAACGAGTAACAGACACAGTAGAGATCATATCAATAGAAATACCAACAATATGAACCCAAATATTAGCTTTTGGAATCACTAGACCAAAAGAAGAGATACACTCTTTGACATTACCCATAACCAGAATAGCATCATCAATGTTCCAAACATTTTCTTCCAATATCATTTCACAATCCTTAGGGGAGGAGAAAGAAATAATATACCATTTACTACAAAGACCAAACATAGAGAATGGACCATTAAGGAACCATTGTTTGTTAAGACTCTAGTGAATTTTATTAGGACTGAAGTTCCTATAATCTACCAAACTGGCGATAACTAGTTTTGAGGGGTCCAGCTCAGACCCCAAACCGAAAACCATATACCTAGTGAGGAGGAGCCCACGGCCAGGAGGGGATTCAGACGCAAAAGGCTCCATGAAAACAGAAGAAAATTCCAGAAACAGAGCAACATAAAAACAGAACAATGACTGAAGAAGACTAAATTGGACTCAACTTAGATCTGATAAAGAAGAGAAGAAGATGAAACGAACAGACTTTTACAATGATTTATGTGCTTCAATATTTAATGCAAAGTCAACCCAAAACAAAAAGAAACATTATTTTATGATGGAATGATGATCCTAGGACATAGATATGGAGAAAGATAGAGATTGTAGGGACACTAATAGGGAAAGACGTAAGGAAGAGAATGAAGTGAAAGTGATTTGATGCTAGTCCAAAAATGGACACAATAACACCTGATAAGCAATCCGAAAGATTGGTTGAGAAATGAAGAGTTGAAGATCAACGATAATAATAAGCGCAGATAGCATAGGCTTGAAGAAGCTCTAGAGAAAGTTTGGAGACAAGGTAAAAGGTATTCGAGTCGGGAAGGGTTTCAACAACCTAAACCCAATTCAAAATTTCCACAAACTTATTTTTAAGAAAAATGATGTTTTGAGATAACATGTGTAAGAAAGTTGGAGCAACTTAGTAAAACTAACGAACAGTACACACACGTGCGAGTAAATGGCCTACAGTTTAGATGGATGTATGTAAGAGAAACAGTGCACACACGTGCGAGAGGGAGAGAATTTGTTAGCTAACTACTACTACTCTCTACTCCACAGTTCACAACCCCAATAACAACAACAATAATAATACAACATTCCTCTAAAACCGATTGTCTGATAGTCTCCGTATCAATCCTGTGGAGTGTGTGTGATCCAAGACATGCGGTGTATAACGTTGGGAATATCAGTCTCCTCATCGCTGTCGCCGTCGCCGACCACCTCCTTAACCACCTACAGAACTCTCTATTTCAAGAAACCCTCCTCGTCTTCGCCTAGGTTTTTCCGATCCACCCATGAAACCTCTCATCTCTCCCAATCAGGTGCCTCTCCAATTCTCCTCTTCTTTTATTTCTATGTCAAATTCAAGTTGCTATAGATTTGGATCCAGCTGGAATGGAATGCGTGGCCTTAATTTAGCTGCTTCAGTATCTTGATTTTTGTTTTGCCATTTTCGAGCCAACGATTATCAATCTCTAGTCTAATTCTTCTCAGTTTGAAGATTTTAAGTTACTTAATTTGGTTGACTAGAGGACCGATTCAATTTAAACCTTAAGCTTTTTGTTTGGCTGCTGGGAATTTTGTGGTGAATGTTAAACCCTTTTGTTTGAACTTGTTTTGTTTCATTTTATTTTAGTTAGTAGATGCAATTTTGTTGTGGGGAACTTTATGGGGTGGGTGTGATTCAGTTTTCTGAATGATTGTGCATTTTGGGTTTAGGAGTATGCAGAGCCAGTCAAGTGGTTGATTTGTTTCCGGCAACTGTGTCTCCCGAGATTGTTGTCCGGGAGGCCAGGTTAGAGGATTGCTGGGAAGTGGCCGAGACTCACTGCAGCTCCTTTTTCCCCGGATACTCGTTCCCTTTAGACTTTGTGTTGAGGATTGACAGACTGGTGGGTATGGTTTCTGGATTCTCTGTGCCAAATGGTTGCCATAGAACTTGCTTGGTTGCTGTCACAGGTACCTCAGCTGATCAGACCTGTCTCTTCGGGAGTGAAGACCTCAAAATCGCTGGTTTCGATGGAAGGTTGAGTCTCAATAAGGGATATGTAGCTGGGATATTAACAGTGGATACAGTGGCTGATTTTCTACCCCGAAAAGGACCTCAGCGTCAAAGAAGGTTTGTCTTGCAACAAATACAAATATAATTAGATGATTAACACGCTTACATGCTCATACTCACACAAGGAATCTTGAAATTGAAATGGATAAATTTGTGATGTTTTCCGTGTAATGAATTGGGATACTTGCCTTTTATCTTATAACCTTAGCTGAATGGTTTATCAACAGGACTGGAATTGCGTACGTATCAAATGTAGCTGTGAGGGAGAAGTTCCGGCGAAAGGGAATAGCTAAAAGGCTCGTAGAGAAGGCGGAGGCTCATGCTAGGAGCTGGGGATGCCGTGCGATTGCATTGCACTGTGATCTGAGTAATCCCGGGGCGACAAAATTATACCTAGGCCAGGGTTTCAAATGCATAAGAGTTCCACAAGGAGCCAACTGGCCCCAGCCGAAAACATCCCCAGATATTCAATTCAACTTCATGATGAAGCTTTTAAATTGAAATAAGGTGAACTCTTTAGGAAGCTTGCTGTATATATTTACGAACTAAATCGAAATGATTAACTGCAAATCTTGCAGTCATGTACTTGACCTTCATCACTTGGTAACAGTAATTACTTGTCTGGATGTGACATGACATCTTTGTAGAGTTATTTGAATTGATAATTTTTTTTGCCTGACATGTTTGGCATTTATATTTGCTCTATAATTGCCATAATGTTTAAATCACATGCAAAGCAACATCTATGAGTTCATCAATTGAAGAGAGCAATTTTATTGATTTTGAGTCTGTCAATAGCTAGATTTTGTAGTTAAAGTCAATATGAACGTGAAAGAGCGATGAAATGAATTCTCAGTCTCCTAAATTATGTAACAAAATCTAAGGTGAGGCCGGTGCGCAAATAGCTCTGCCTCTTGTAGCCGCCGTCCAATGCTCCATAACTTGTTATGAGCTGACAAATTTGTCCAATGCAGATGTATCCAGAGCTGGGAAGTCTTTGACAACAGCAAGCACAGCATGTCCAAGTTTCACAGCATCTTCATTGCTCGGTGCCTGCGAATATTAATTTGGAGAGTTAATTGCAACGTAATCATTGATCATATTGGTAAACCCTTAGTCGAAGAGGACTTTATACCTCAATGTTAAGGGGGAGAACAGGATCATGAAGTGAAAGCCTGAGAAGGAACCAACCCCCGAAGCCAGAAACTCGAACCTGTTTACAAGCGAATAAGAATCAAAGACGCGAGGTTTATTTGCACAAATGTCATGCACACAGCAATAATCTGACATGGACTCAGACTTGAGGGGTAAAAAATCAGATCAAAACTGTAAATCAAAATTTTGAGCACAGGGAAAAAGACAGCGACACAATCCCAATCCTTAATTTTGCATTATCTGCTCTAGAAATCCTAATTTATGTCCACTGGCAGATAATCTAATATTAAGTGCAAAAGGTTCTGTGATGCATATCCAATTAGCTGGATTTTATTGCTTAATTTAATTTGAATAGTAAACTCAGAACGACAGGTACAATTATTAGGTTTTGGAACTAAAATTAGTCATTTCTTTGATATTAGTTTCAGCCATAAATTCTGTCTAGACTTAGGAATATGAATAATGACATGTGTTGAGCTTACACCCTCATAGTTAACAGGGGCTTTCTGAAGCTTTGGATCTGCAGCTACAGTGTTCTCCAAATGTTTCAATACTGCTTCTCCATAGTCCCGGAAAGATCTGCAAACCCTTATTCATCAATGAATTCCTCAAAAGGGAAGGGGCGGAGGGAGAAATGAGTAACATAAACAATATACTGGCTTACCCTCCTTTAAGATCAGGATGATTCTGATTGATCTTAAATCTCAATTCTACAGCAACAGTTGGTTCATCCAGACCTTCTAACAGATCAGTCAAAACCTTGCTGCCACCCCTTGCACCAGCAGCACTAGCTGAAGCTAGTTTATTTAAAACTTTGACCTGAAACAAATATTCTGTATGAGAATGTGAACAGAAAGAAGGTAGCATTTTACATAATGGAGGAATCTTAAATCTGTATTGATTACTTCTCATTTTAATCTAGAATGTTACAAGAGATTTCACCTTGATAGTACATCAAAAGCTTACCATCGTATATGCACCATCATCGAGCCAATTGTTTTCCTTAAAAGCTCCATGGCCGCTGGTTTCAATAGCCAAATGGGACTCCTCACCAATAGAGTTCTGTCAAAAGTGTTAATATCTTAAGTCAAAATATTACCAACCAAGGTAACATAGAGAAAAAGTTCTAATTTAATTCTCTCCTGAAACATCCATCTTGTTAACTGGTGCTCCAAACTCAGATGTAAGGTTTTACTTTACACAAGCAGATCAACACATTGATCAATGAGCAAAGGGAGAAACTAGCATATAAAGTTTGAGAGCACCAATCGTCGATTTTACTTAGTAACTTCTCTCCTACAAAAACCTCATGAAAAGCATTCAAAAAATGAATAGGAAAACTCTGGAAAGTTGATCTTTACCAAACGAATAGCTTCATCAATAACATTTTTGTAGCCTCTTTTAAATCGATGATGTTTTCCCCCTGCAAGACATGTAAATGGGCGTTTAACACAAAGTATGAATAAGAAGTAAGATTATGTTGTTTTATTTTGTCATACCAAGTTTTTTTTCAATAAATGTCGTCAGCCCATCTGAAGTAACACTATCTGTAACTATAGTTGTTCCTGGATGCTGCAGGAAAGAATGGCAGCAAAGCAAAAATTAAAATAAAAAGATATTCAGGTAGAAGTCAGATTTAAAATAACAGCTGTTGAGACAATCTAAAATAAATAAGGCATATATATGAATAAATGATCTTACTTCCTCAAGAACAATGGCGGACATTAAGGCAATCAGACGATTACGGTTGATCTCACTACCAGAAGAATCTACAGCAGCAGATCTAAAAGAAGAACCCATTCAGATAAGTTAATTTATCAATAACATATATGTACACAAATAAATAGTAAAAATCAATACCTGTCAACATCTGTATCAAATATGATCCCTAGATCAGCTTTGTTATCAAGGACTGCCTGGGTGATGGCTTTCATCGCTACCTTGTCCTCCGGGTTGGGAATATGATTTGGAAACAAACCTGATCCAAAAATATCATAATTTATGAACAAAAACATGGATACCCAACCGATCCCTCCATATTCAAATATTTACCATCTGGTTCCAAGAACTGACTTCCAGATGTAATTGCACCCAAAGGTTCAAGCACCTTTCCCTGATAAACCATTGAAATAATTAGATGAATACTAATATCAAATGGGGACCAGCTAGTAGCAGCATGCTAGATTCGAAGAGAAAAATAATGTAGAGCCTTAACGCATCGTGTTACTACTTCCAATCAGATTAAAATTGTTTACAATCCTGAAAGGTAAATATATTGTCTAACATTCTGAGGGTCCAGCAAACGACACCACTGCAGGTAAGACTATTTATTAATTTATAGATCTAAAATGAGACTATGTTGGGGAATTCAGATGGAATATTGCATCCGAAGTGTTTATCTATAGCTGTGAATAACTTGCATTCTTATTTCTGTTCCTTCTCTTGTTATTCTTAACTCTAGGTAGTGCACTTGCTCTTGTAGGTCGTAGATAAAATGTAAAGGCAGGTGTACATCCTTCCACTGGTGAAACAAGTTGCCGATCAACAAGGACAGGGGGGTTAAACTCAAAATATAACGGAAACCAATTATCTGGAGATCCTCTATGTGTGAGAACAAAGACTTTTTCCATGAACCAAGGGTTTTCAGACATAAGCAATGAAGAGACTGCAGCTGAAAGTAGTTGGGAATAGACAGAAATGCTGTTATTAAATATCAATAGATGCTCCACTATAACTAAGAGATCCAACAACTAAAAGATTAGAGCTCATCATGCCTATTGTGTACAGTGCATATGATGGACCAGAAATAAAGCCTTGTTGCAACAAAAGCTTAAGTTCAATTTTCAACGTAGGCCAACAATAAAACTTACTGCAAAAAATCCTCCTGCTCCATTCCCTGCATCAACAACTATATGGAACCCCTCCAACGGCTTCTCTGAATATTAACATAGACAAGTAACAATTAGCAACACGAACATACGAGGACAATCAAAGAAAACAATGTCTGGAGTAAATGCTAGAAAGAGGGGAAAATGGTGATAACAATTAAGACAATTGGTTATATAATGGATATAGGAATACCGAACAGATCCATCAACTGTGTTTGAAGTAAGTAGATCATGATATATAGATACACTTTGAGGACACATTAGGAAGACCTATTACCAATATTTCCTGCAGCTTTGCGGACAGCCTTTACAAGATCAGAGGTATAAACACTCATGTAATCAACCCTCTTTACAGATGCAGAAGACTTTTTTCCTGAACTCTTTACACCCTCATCTGAGAATTTACTGTATATATCTGCAGCACGCTCCAAGATATCTTTAATGTCAGGTTTCCCTAGACCTCCAGCATTTGTGAAGAATTTGAATCCATTCCTATTATAGGGAAGATGACTAGCTGATTGATGAACAAAACAAGAAGAAATTTGATTTAGTTTAAAATATGCTTTAAAAAGTATGAACAAAGAAAATTCACGTCAAGTGTGAGTATATTGTACCAAGAATGGAAAGACATTAAGCAAATGTAATAAAACCTTCCTCCTCAAGTCTCCAACTTTATGACAAGTTCTTATTTATTATTATTATTATAAAAATTTCCTCGAATAATGCAATAATTAACAAGTAATCAATGAATGTGAATATTATGAATGTTGGGAAAGTAATCTCCAGAACTCCCTATCTAACAATGGTGGTTATATTGAAAATCAGACATATATTCTTGACAAGCACAATTATCATTGGCAGAATCACCCCCGACTTTCCTTGGATTTTGATCCCTTGTTTCTTGATAACTAGATAGTTCATACAATTCTTACATTGAGAGATACCCAATAACTGAGTTTACTGGTATTAATTTCTGAATGGGTTAGTTTTTCGCTAAGTCAACCTCATACAATTTTCCTGCCTTGTGGAAATTACTTTCTATAATTTGTCCAAATTATCTAAAAGGTACTTATGGACTTGGGCATCACAACTGGTTTCTTGAGGAATTATTTCTTTTTTTTTTCTAAAAAAAATCCAATAACAATTAATTTATCGCCAAAGCCAAATAATAACTAAACTTGAAGTTTTTACAACAAGGAAAAGCCCGGCCACTAGGATACTTGAGGAATTATTTCTCTTTTTTCTAAAAAAATCCATAACAATTAATTTATCGCCAAAGCCAAATAATAACTAAACTTGAAGTTTTTACTGCAAGGAAAAGCCCAGCCACTAAGAATTATGATCAAATATATATCTAGTCACATATGAGAAAAATAATCGAAACATTATAATCATTCTGGATTTTTTTTAAACACCTGATTCCCGAGCGGTCATTTTGATATCTTCCAATTAACGGGGGAATATCATGAATAAACTACCTGTTATCATAATGGCTCCATCAACTGGACATAAAACTGCATCATCTTCAGTAAGTGTGCTATTAAACATTGCTGGTGTAGATGCCAATCTAAAAAAATATGAACAATAAGAAACAACACAACTTGTTACACGAAGTTACAAGGATAGTAAGAGAAAAACATTGCAAATGGTATGTACTTGGAACATAGTTTCAGCATATTAATGCATGTGAGAAAATATTTCATTTATGTCTTGATAGATATAGGAGGTATAAATGCTGATTCCTTAAGGGGGAGGGGTGTGTGAGAAAAGTTCAAGAAGATGTATTAGAGAAAATAACAGCTTGAACTACAACAATGACTTACTAATGGAACACACATACATAGAACTCCTGAATACAGGAAAGGTGAACTTGAGAATAGATCTTCCTAATACTGTTTTGGTTTAAACACCGATACTTGGAGACTTTATCATTGTTTATAGACTGCTCACGAATGCAGAGCTTGTGTCGCTTAGATGAAGCACAATTTCTCTAGGTTGAACAACAGATAGTTTGCTTCAGAACAATTTAATCAATTATATATAACTTGTCTTGCTTGAAAACGACATACAAAATTAATGGGCTAGTCATGTGGACTGAAACAGGTACTGGTAACAGCAACTTGAACAGAAACAAAAGTAATATGCCTACTAACACTCAGCAAAAAAAAAGGTATAGAATCACCACCCTACCCATATTGAACAACATCAAGACCAGCACCAGCTATACCCCGAGAAGCTGCATCCTGGAAGTTAAATAATTATATTCTCAGTAACTAACAAAAATCATTGGAAGTTTACTAATCAGATTCTCAGTAACTAAAGAAATTTTTTGAACTTCTGAAACATATGTCCTCACGGTCAAGGTGAGGAGAAAACAATATAATGTTCATAAAAGTTAAGTATAAAATGAAAATTGGGTCTTCCACTATCATATTGAGCTTTTAGTTGAGTTGGTCTTTTAAATGGTGTTAGAGTATTGTCTACCTGTGAATGGGCCACGGGAAAAGCAAGACAGGCTTGCACCTGAGGGGACATGGTAGATTACAAAATGAAAATGGGGCCTTCAATTATCAACTTGAGCTTTTTGTTGAGTTGGTCGTCTAATAAATAATTGATGTTCAATTTTATATTTTTTTTTAATGGCCTTGTAGGCTGCAACAGTCAGCTATGAAATGAACTGGCCAAAGAACCATGAAGAAATGAAATCATCACAATTCTTCATTAACCAAACAAGACAAGTAATCTCAATTTACAACAAGGACACAGGTTGCTACTTTGCATCCTTTCATTGTATTCATTCTAGTACTGCTAAAAATGATATTTAACCTCTATAGCTATCCCTATTTTCCAAGCTGAAGAAGGCCCATCCTTGTGGCTTTCATATTTTTCAATTGAATGCTGTAAAAAATTGTATAGATAAAGTGGTAAACATTCCCTTCAATTGACAGCTGGGCACCAATTAAAACTCAAGTGAACTTAGCACTTTGCATCATGCATGGCTATGCCACTAGCTAGCTATATATGAACTAAGGACACAGTGAATGTATTCCACACAGCCACTATTATTGTGACTATCTCATATTCACCAATACATGGGAGGAAATTACCAGTAATGCTTGCGCAGATATACGGGAATCATGGCCGACTGAAATTCTCAAACGTTGAGTTGCATCAGCTTTTTTCTTTTCCAATAACCAGGTGGCAAAGGCTGCAGCTATGGCCTCTGTAACTGGTTCAGTGAGGCTCAAAGGCTCTCCCTCAACACCGGAAACAGCGACACCCCGAATATCACTGTGGGAGTGTGGGGATTAACATCAGTACTTAAAAGTTAACACTAATTATATGCTTGTTACAATAAAAAAAAAGGAAAAATCAAACTGAAGTACCAAACTAAATACGACTAACATTTTGCTCCACAAAGGAGTATAGTTGCCCACTTCCATTGATGGGTACTAACATGTGAACTATGAATCTGATAGTCTAGTGTTTGGGAAGCATATTCTCACACAAAAATTCATGAAGCTTCACAAGATACTGGGTATCAGCACTAACCAATTCATGTAGCATAAAGCATGGTATAATGGATAAATAATAAGACAAAGTCACACATATAAACTAAGCAATGTCTAGAAAGTGTCAGATAATGTTAAGGAAATTTTATATTCAAGCACATGATGTGTCCAAAATTATTTACCTGCCATTTTGAAGTTTCAGAAAATCGACCTTGTTGAGAGATGGTATTGCAGCGGTGGATGAAGCAGCTGCAAGATATTCCATAATAAAGATACATAAAACCAATAATGACAAATATACTCATCTGTAATGGACTAGGTTGCAACAGCTTACAAAGGCCAGCATATTATGCACCCAAGGTATTCTTGTAAAAGACTTAGAATACAAACCAACACATACAAAATGGATAAAATTTGATGCATGAATAAAAAAAAAATAAAAGAGGATTTTTTTCCAAAGGTGTTTGTAACATTATTGTTGCATTTGATATCGACCTGAACAGTGAGAGTCTAGAACGGACCATTGCAGTAAACAGTTCCTCGGTTAACAAAACCACTCTGGTATTTTGGTAAGGTACGCAATTGCATGGAAGAGATGCCAGTCCATTCCAACTTCCCTCCTTGAAAAGGAAGCAAGTTGCACATATCAGGGGCATAATAGCCCCTTCGGTATTGGGTGCCGAACTGCATATTCTGTTGGTAACATTGTGCTACAAATACATTTTGGATAATCTTCCCTGATATTGCTGCATGAAAATTTGTAATTTTATCAGATTACATGCCTGTAAAGCTTAATTGATATTTTAGAACTACTTATTTC
This sequence comes from Pelargonium cotyledonis, assembly GCA_036897625.1. Lineage (NCBI taxonomy): Eukaryota > Viridiplantae > Streptophyta > Magnoliopsida > Geraniales > Geraniaceae > Pelargonium > Pelargonium cotyledonis. Next base: position 20,044 of record JAYMTA010000579.1, read on the forward strand.
ACAACAGTTGCATAATTTTTTCTTGAAAAGTTAAGGTTTGTGTTCTTACTTCTTAGTCATGTTAGATCCCCTATTTCATTGCAGTCTCTAAAATTATCTAAAAGTTATGTCTAGACTGTTTTGCTGGTTAAAATAGATATTGACCTAGTATTAGCATTACGGTGAGCTCATAGTCCCGCTGTTTTCTATCTCTCAGCTTTCATGATATCTTACATTTCCTTACTCAGCAGAAAGAATACATGTTACTCCAAAGGATGACATGTTATAGAAGGAATCACGTAACAAGAGAAACAAAGTAATGTTTACAACGATGCATCACCTATCCTTGCACAGTCGTGAGGCTCAAAATTTCAACAATTGATCATTCAATCGAGAAAGCACGGCTCAACATTCTCAAATATGTTTCAAACATTTAAAAAGAGAAAAAAGAGATAGAGTTGAAAAAGCTAAATACCAAGTCAGTGAAGAAAACTTATCCAACTATTTATTAACACTAACCTAGCAATTATTAATTCATAGTCTTGTTTCAACACTCATCTTATGAAACAAACATACTATGCAAGAAACATAAAGTTTATGTAACTGGAGCTGTTCGCAACATATCAACTTCAAAAACCAGATTCACAACCAAAATGGTGGGCAAAAGATCATTTTCACAATTTCATGATGAGTCATGAATCAACATTTACCATTACCATTACCATGTCAATCAAATTACAAGGAAAACAAAAACATAGGAAATAAAAATGGCAACTTACACAATAAATCAGTGAGTCTAAATCATAATCACATATAAATATCAAATAGGTTAGTCTAAATCAGACACAGAGTGACAGAAACTATTTCTTGATTGAGCTAAATCTGAACTAACAATCAAAACTGCCCATACAAATCAACAGGAAACTCGACAAAAATATCGTGAAGAAGAACTAGTACAAACTAGAATTAATCACTCAAAATTCATGAAAAATAAATTGGATAATTCGAATTTCACCTGCCATTCGGTGATTGAAATAATGCTAGAATGAGCGACTGGTTTGTCGACGACTCACAAAGATAGAGTGTGTGGTGCTGTGACGGAGAAGCAGAGAAGAAAGACAGTACCGAAGTTTCTGGATTAACGGAAGGGTAAGTGACGTTACGGCCTTGGATCTAATAAAACCAAATTCCGAATATGCCCTCAACTTTACCAAACTTTTGTTAGGTGAAAATATTAAACTTAGGGGAGTGATAAATCCACCATTTGAATGGTTAAATCCACCATTTATTGGTGTGCTAAGACAAAACTGCCCTTAGAACAATTTCAAATAGTTTTACAAATATTTCTATATTTGATTTTACTCAAAAAAAAAAAAAAAAAAAAAAATTTATGAGTGGGGACATACATAAATATAGTTCTTTTTCATTTTTTTTTCTGTCTTCAACATTTAATTTTTACTCAGATTTTTAATATTTATGTTGTAAAAAAAATGTTATTTCACAATCAAAACCTCAACTTATTTACAAACGCTTCAATCACATTTAATTTTATTATTATTATTTCAATTCATGATAATTGGCTCTATACACTACTGGAAAAAAAACTCACGATTTGTGACAAAAAATTTCGTCATAATTGTGTGTGATATAAAATATAATTTCGGTTACAATTTCATACAAAAAAAATTTACAAATTGTGACAGAAATTTTTTCGTCACAGTTTCGTTACAAATTGTGACAGAATTCATATTTTTTTTTATTAGCAAGTAGTAGCTTTTATTTATCGATCGCATGAAGCGCAAAATAAAAGTACAAAGAAGGGTTGTCACTAACTCAGACACAAGATAGGATCAGCCAACCAAGCGTCAAAGTTAAAATAAAAAACAAAAACGAGCTATTAATACAGGAAACTAGAGACAACAACAAAATTTGAATGCGATCGATAAATAAATTTCTGTCACACCCATCTGTGACCACCCAAATAATGACAAAAGTATTTTGTGACTGAAATACACATCTGTGACATAAATTTCCGTCACAGATTGAAAGTTTTTTTTTTGTAGTTTTGTGACGAAACTGTGACGAAAAATTTTCTCTGATATATTTCTATCAAAATTTACAATTTTTTTTTAGTTATAATATAAAACAAATTCATTTTGTTTCCCTTGTTTTAATTTTTTTTAAGTCAAAGTTAAATATGCCTTAATTTTTATTGAAATATTGTTTATTTTTGCCACTAAATTTTGAAATTTTCTTACAAAGTTAATAAATCCTCGTTCTAATCATATGTTATATCAAATGAACTTATATTTTTATTGCAATTAATCTAAAGTTGTGTATTTGGTATAAAAAAAAATTATGTATTTAAAATGAAATATATGATATTATAATTAATAAATAACATTGATAAAAGTAATATGAAAATTAATAAATGTACTGAATTTAAGGATGTAATAAGGTGCATTTATGGAGATGGGTATTTTGGTCAAACCAAACTATAATTGGTGGATTTATCACCACCCTATATATACTATGTAGCTGTCTTTCTCATGTCATCTAGAATCTAATATTTGCAGATAATTAAGCTTACCTAGAATTCATATACAACGTCCCAATTTGTTGGGATTCTTTCAAATTAATTCGAATCTCTTCAAACAAAACAACACAATATAACGATTCTTTGTAATGTACCATTTATTTATAAAAATTTCATGTCTCGTCACTCAAGTTTCTTAATTATTCATTTGCTAATTATCTAGATTGGTGATCTCACTCTTCAATCAAGTTAAAATTTGAAATAATTGGGTTACAATGCTCCTAATGGGTTTCACTTTGGACCACTAATCTTTGTTTCTTTAATTAACCATGATGTTAACACATCTAAAATTAAGGTGACCTCACTATATATCATTATACTAATTAATAATATTTCTCAAGATATAAAATGGCCTAAAGACCCATGCATGCATGCGTCACTCCAATAGTTCCGTAATTGCAAGCTATAGAGCTCTATGGTGGTTGGTCTGGCCATAAACCAAATGATTCCGTGAAGAATTGTCCCACCAAATTAAGGCGATGATTTCATTTGCTGGTTTAATTAATTAATTAATTAATTAACAAAATTAATACTTAATTTCTCACAAATAAACATGATAGAACGAATAAAATATAATTCTTGATACGAAAACTATAGAATTCATTAACATTTTCAGTGTACACATTGTTAGCTTTTACATGAGTTTTTATTAGTAAAAATTATTTATTAAATACAAGAACACAATTTAAAAGTTAGACACAAATATGTTTGAGCTAGCTCTCTACTAATTGATATTCTGATGGTGCAAAATCAACCTAATTGTGTGGATGTACTTGCATATAGATATCATAGATTCAAGACAGCCCAGCCTAACTTTTGGATGTTTATTAATCAATGATTGACACGCTGTTTATGTTTATTAATTAATTGTTGATATTTGCGTATAATTAAAACAAGTTGTTTTAGATGATGTAATTGTGTGAATAATTAAGTAATCAAAACTTCAAATTATATGTTGAGGATCAATGAATAAGAATTGTTATGATGTGACTGCTGTGTGATTCATCATTCATGTGAATGGAAGCTTGTGGTTGATTTGAGGCTTGGTTTCCAAATTTTATTGCTTTTAAAAAGTAAATTCTAGGTTAATTAGTTGGTTTAATGGGGTGCTTTCGTTTAATAGTTAGCTTTTTATATAAGAAAATGTGAAGTTTCATGATGAATTATGTGTATTTTATTGAATTTATTTACTTTTAGTATGTTATTCAGTCAAAATATATGAAGATTGTGACATAACACTTGTGTGTATAATTTTTTTTTGTTGATAAAACCGTCATATATAAAAGAGCTTTAGTGAGGTAGATGAAGCAAAATATCCTCCCCAGTTAGAAAGAAGGTTCATATAGTCATTCAACCAGATATTAAAAGCATCCAAATGCGGGTAAGAAATAAAGAAAGCATTACAAGACGAATTAAAACAATAACGAGCTAAAAAATCCGCCAACTGATTAGTCTTTCTGTTAACTGAGAGCATGCTGAGCAGCACATAATCCTCAAATTAAAACAACTTATTCCTACAACCAAAATGAGAAAACGATAAGGGTGAGTGGATGTGGAACAATCTTAGCCAGAAAATCAACATTAAACTCAAACACAACTTTCTTAGCATCCAACAAAATGCCCAGATCCATTGCTTGACCGAAAGCTTTAATCCCAACCCATCTACTATCCGACCAGCTTACAAAGTCACATGATTAATAACATTAAAACCATATAATTTTATTGTTAATTAGTGAAATAATATTCTTCTCTAGCTTTAACTATGATCCTCTTGATTTTTAGTTGTTTTGTAGATAAAATAAACAAATAAACTGAGAAGCATGATCCATATTTCCTCCACAAAGGGAAGACATAAGAGGAAAATGACTCAACATCTTAGTGCAAATCAGGTATTTGTGTTCCCATAACTATTACACAAATATAAATTTCATTATCAATATAGTGTGAAATTTGGCACAATATCTCCTATCATTGTATTGTTGTGTTTACATCTGATTGGCTAGTCCTGTAAAGAGTTATTTGAGTCATTTAGGTTTGTTCTCTCCATCCAATAATGTATTGACACCTGTGTGAGCTCACCCTTATCCATTGGGTTTGATCAGTAAGTTTTCTAGTAAGTTGAACCCGAAATGGTAGGAGCTGAATGGCCAAAAGTCCCATCACATATACTTTTCTCATGCACATAGTAATATTTTCTATTTATTTAGTTATATTCCCTTTTTATTTGTTTAAACTTTGTTTTTTAATGCTTATTTTTGCAACATATCTAATTTAATTGTTAATTACTTTACATAAGCTGTAATTTAATTAGGCAACCAACTTATACACTGGTGGATGCTTTGACAATGTTACCTTAATTACAAGCTATGTGTGAGTATATAATATGAAACTTATTACCCAAATGTAGTGACGTAGTTGACGAATAAGTATCATATTTTAGTTATATTTTTATCTCAAGATAAGTGTCATGTTTCAATTTTTATACTTTAGTTATACATGAATTATCGATACCACTCATATGATAAAAGAAAAAATATAAAACACTAACTAATCTTTCTAAATATTTCCAAGAATAAAAAAAAATACACTTAGTTTAAAACTAATGGAGTAATATATACATCTTAATTAGTGTACGTGTATTGGAGAAACATGATGAGTTTTGAATTATGTTTTGTTTATAAAAGCGGTATGTCATCCGGTCCAATAAAACGAAACGGTGTCAAATGTCAACCTCAATGCAAAATTGGTAATTGAGCCTAGATTCTATATATAAAAAACCGGGTCAATCTAGTTCACACCCTAGAGATATAATGAATCTCCAAGAGTCTTCTTCTTCTTGGAACTTAGTTGGTCATGTACACTTGTTAGAAGTTAAAACAAAATGAGTGGATGTTCCGGCAATTAGTGGTGTGCATGTATGTGTAACCTAAAAAAAGAGCAAGAAACGTAGAAAATGGTACGAGGCAAGTGGCAAGCATGCAAAGAGAAAGGACAATGGTGGGTGACAAGTGAAGGAGAGAGATCCATAGCAATTTATTTCAAGACTTCTCCAAAATATGAGCTATAAAAAATATTGTAGCAATCAGCTGAATCCATTTACATGCATTGTCATAATTGTTTTGAATATATGTTCCAAAACATATAATATAATGTTATAACCCTATAAGGCTGTCAGCTTTCTTTCGAGACACATGTATGTATCATTTTTTTCTTCTTGTGAGGCGTTTCACACACATATATTTCACACACACACACATATATATTTCTCTCTCACACACACACACATATATATATATGAAGTTCAACTTTATAACTTATAATATTTTCATCAATTTAGAATATGTGTAGTATTCTATTTTAAAGTAAATGTCTTGTTTTTTTATTAAAAAATTAGTTATGCATGAGTTACAAATGTAAAATTGTATAAACATAAAATTATTATAAATCTCAACATGTAAAAACCGATGAACATTCACATATCAATAAATACAAATTTACTATTCAAAAAAATAATTTTTAACACAAAAGGCTAATGATTTATTAATTCAAAATGGAGGACCAAAAAGACGATATATAACTGAGGTGCTTGAAGATCAGTACACCATGACAAGTCTAACAAAAAGATTGAGAACCTAGCTAAACCATAAGCCACTCGTTTTGCAGATCAACCCGCAAACAAAACTCGATACTATCAAATTGAGACACAATGGCTAATACATATTTTGAACAATTAAACTAAAGACACTAGAATTTTTCTTATCAGTTTGAATAATCACGTTGAATGCATTGAAAAAATGATATTACGTTTATTATAATTTTGTTTGATAAGCGAGCGATACCTTTTATTAATCTCCCGAAGGGAGAAAAAATAAAAGTACAAAAAACGTGCAATCTCAAGTCAAGCTAAACAAGCCGACG
>JAYMTA010000580.1:0-26534 GCA_036897625.1 Pelargonium cotyledonis
ATCATATAAAAAGGTGTGGATTTATCTTTTGTTGGTGTGGATTTATCACCACCCTAAATTTTACAATTGTATTATAATTGCGAATTGGATATTTAAGTGTGTGAGAAAATATAAAGAGATGTCCTCTATTCCATTACTCATCTCTGCCACTCTTTACTCTCACCACACAAATCTTCAACTTCCTCAAATTGATTTTTCGTTTTAATTAATTCATACAAGTTTGCAATAATATAGTTTTAATTACATATTAGGACCAGACCGAATTAGTCTTCGGTCCATTATCCACAAATAAATAGACCAAGTCCGGCTCTTGGGATGATTGTATTTAGGCCTCATGAGAAATTCGGTCAAGTTTTGGTCCGATCCAGGACCTTTATCCAACTCTAATTTTTATTGCAGCAAATTCACTGAATACTAACATAAAGAGAATACGAGCCCAAGAATTCGACCATTATAATCATGATCACAAAGAGAGATAGAGAGAATACTATTAATATTTTTTTGGCTTAAATTAAATAAAATCAATAAAATTTAAAATCCACGTGTTTATTTGACAATTTAAATATTAATTCAATTCCATTTATTTGGATTTAAAAAATTAATCATTTAGAATTAATGACAAGTGTTAATTAACCAACCACTCACTCATTTCCACAATTAATGTGGGACAAGCCTACATTTACTAATAATTCTAAGTCAATAAGTATATGTTTACATAATAATCTATGCTCATTTTGTCCCAACATGTCATCACAATGATTTGGATCCAAGCAAAGAATAAGAAGTTGCAAAAGTCGCAATGTGCAGCTCAAATCAATAATAACCGAGGACCATCGCAATCAAAGCATCTACAAATGCTTAGTTTCATTAGAGAAATGAGAGAGCGTGTCACCTTATCATGTTATTGCATGCATACACTTAAAATAAAGTTAATTTTTATTCATATTTTCTTTGCATTATTATTTATATATAAAACAGTTCTAATTGGTCAGGATAGCTGCTTAGCTCAGCGCCTGATTGCCTGATAGGTAAACTCTCTACTTAGCACTTTTCGCTCCAATGCTCGGCGTCAACTCTCGCGTTGGAGTTGCTCTATATATCCCTTTGCTCAGATGTGGACTCCTGGACCCAAACAAAAATGGCCCAAAAGCCCACCATAAGAGCATATTGGGAGGAGTGGCTTTCACCTTCCTTGAAAAGGAGAAAACTCACTAAGAAAAATGAAATTTGAAAAAAAGGTCCAAATGTGTGCATAAGAGGAGATGAAACAGGCCAATGCATGGAGTGTGAGGAACAAGAGGAATAATGTGATGTATGAGACAATTACATATCACATGCGATAACATACATTTGGTGAAGTCGACGTGAAAGATAACATAAAACTCAAAGCGAGAAGAATAACCAACTTTTTCACACCCCGCTATCAGTACTCTCAGTACAAATGAAATGAAATCGTGTTTCAAATTAGAGCACGAGCTAGTTTGATTGGTTTATAAGCTTACCCAAACACCATGTTCGTCCCTTGGCTTCAATTCGGCTTTCTAGTTTTTCCACCTTCTACAAAACGAAACAGTTCCAAGCTCGGAAACACAAAAGTGATATAAAAATCAGACACTTCAGACTTTATAACAAAGAGCCTTCCATGAAATTCATACAGTAATTTCCCTCAAAAATTGAAAGAAGTATGAACATTCCCAAAGAAACATGATATTCTGAGTAATAGTTCAACCGTCGAAAATACATTAGCAGATTGTTCAAACTTTCACAGGCAATCACTAAAAGAAAAAAGAATACTTGAAAGTTTTAATTTCAAATGGCAGAGTGGTCTTGCAGCCTATAGAGCTCAATCCCGCACAAGTATAGCTTTTCCAGCTTCAGATGCCAGTCATATGCGTTGAGCAAGGTACTTCACTAAGGAGTTAATAGGTTTACTAGAGTCGACCCTTTGCATCTCTCGGCGCCAAATTTTGATTCGAGCAAGATAATCAGCTGCGATCCACGGAAAACTCAACTTTATCATGTTCTGCTCATCATCACCTAGCCCTTGCAATTTAAGCGATTCCTTCACCCATTTTGGATGGTAAGTGACCTGGTACCATGCCGATGCCTTCTGCTCGTACTTCTGGTTCTTCTCATCATCAGAGAGTTGCTCGAAGTCTGTGTCCATCTTCTCAAAAAATTGCCTAAATTCTTTCTTCAAGGAAAGATAAACGTGCTTGAGTCTCTTCTGCAGATCCCCTTGCTTCCTGCTATTGTGCTTTGGCATAGACCAAACGTGCCCTGTTACAATCTCTTCTTCTCTTCTCACTTTATATTGGCCTAACAGACCGTTCAGCTGTTCATCATACAAGCATTTCTGATCCCAAGCATTGGCAATGAAATCAGCAGATCCCGGAACTTCAAGATCCTTGTCATAACGGATGTCGCCGGGATCAACAATCGCCTCAGAAGATATAGACAAGCTATCATCATATGCATCCTTAATGTTGCGGTAAAGTCTTCCCAATATTTTTCCAGACTTGTATGATTGGCAGTCTTCTTTTCCCATAAAATCTGGGTACAATTTAGGTTTTAGTTCCGATGGCATGGAAACCACCTTGCCGGTCTTAGGAGAATCAACAGCTAAAGCAGCTAACTCTGCCAGTTTGATGCATTTCTCATTATGGGCCCCGTCGTCACTACGATCAGCATGAACAACACATGCATTGCAGATTATCCCCAGCCTCTCATTAACCATGTGCCGCACAAAAAAGCCGATAATATCCTGAAGAATAGACAGAACTTAACATAAGAGAGATTTTACAAGGGTATGGTGTGTATATGTATACACTACCTAGAGAAATAACATACTGTGCAATCTTGTATTCAGACAATATATAAATACTTGGTATCAGCAATTACAGAAACTATCTACATTATTCAATGTTTTCCTATAGAACTGGTCCTGACAGAAGTCACATACTGCCAGACCAGAAAACAATGTTAGCACATGCTAAATAGCTTCTATTTCCATCAATGCAATACTTTTCAAATATATATTGAGTCATCCATGTCTGCACAGTATCAGGAAAATATTATTTCTGCAAATTTAGAGTTACCATTATATGAGCATAACCATGATCCTGTTCTACAAGGAGAGTTCTTCAATATTGAAATGCAGCATCAACTAATCAAATATATCTATGGAACAGCAAAGTTCTCTCTGGAGTTCTAATTGGTGAAGCATATCGTAGAAAAAAAAAAAAAAAAACACAAGATGATGCTTTATTTCAAAGTAAGATAGTGAGAATATTCACAAATAAAATGCAGGAGAGTTAAAGTCAATCACATCACCAAAAGCCATAAAAATCAAAATAGTCTTAGACGTAATATGGAAACAGTGCAATTCATTTACCAGATTAACTACAGGGCGCCCCAAATTTATGGCTTCTGCAGAAGAATAATTCATTGGTGTTGCACTCTTCTTAGAAGGGGGGATAAGATTTTCATCCCAAGTGACAAAATACAGATCTCCATCAAGGTCACTTCCAGAAGCTTCATTAGCGTGGGGCCTGTCACCTTTTTGGGGAAAAACAAGACAATCATATAAATGGTGTAATCCAGGAGCATCAACTGCTTCAAGAACCCTAACGTCGCCTGGATGAAGACAGGGGTTCTTAGCTATCACCACAAACCCTTTGATAACTTCTAGATCTTTCTTCTTATCCGTAAACTTAGAGCCATGCTTTGAGAAGCAGGTCTCCAAAGATGGGTTAGAGACTTGGATAAAGCACTGGCCTTGTTCAAGTACCCCAAGCTCATCTAAGCAGCCCATCAGCCACCTCCCCTGATTAACAAAGATTCTAGCCTTTTCCCTAAGGCCTGTAAGTTGTGCTGCTCTTATACAAGTTAACATGCCTCGAAGATGAGGCTCTGTTTGAGGCAAGAAACCCGCACTCAACATTATTGCTGCGGCATTTCCCTGCTCAGCACAGGAAGCTGTGAGAACATCAAATGCAACATCCACATTTACCAACATTTGGTTTAGATTGGAAACCATAGTGTTCTGCAATTCAGAAAATATATTATCTGGAACATCCAAGGATGAAAGCAATGTGATTATCTGCCTGTTGAGAAAACCAGGCTGAAACCTTGTCCAGGAACATATTTCCAAGGTAGTATGGTTTGACTGAAACTTGTTCATGCTAGGCCTCAAAGATAGCCGGATTCCATCACCTTTAGCGGGCCAAGTGGCAATAACACCTTTACAACCAGCATACCTTATCTGGTAAGCACAAGGTGGGCTCGCTTCCAGTTTCAATTTTGTTGCAATTTCCACGGAAAGATCAGGTGTGAGCATTCCAATCCCATCCGAAAAGGTATAATTATTCCTTTTAATATCTGGAATCTCGCTAACCTCAGTTGATGGAACTACTCCAACAGCATAAGTAGATGAGAAGCATTGACCCATCCTAGCGGCACATTTTGCAATGTTTTTGTCGGAAAAGATACCCATCCAACTTTTAATGTCAAGCACAGTTTTATTCCCATCTTCAGCAAAAAACCAGGCAGAATGGTCCCTCAATTGATTAGAAGAGAAGGCTAGAAAGGAATACTTCCGACCACACAAATAAAAACCATCAATCAGAATGGTCTTCACCCTTCGGAACACTCCAGTTTTCTGAGGAAAGGAGTTTGATGTGAGCTTCTTCACTATAGGAGCAACATAATAGCTAAGAACATTAGCATTCATCTTCTGCATACCTTCATCCATGAAGGTAACCCTAAGAAACCGATCAGCAATGTCTTTGTACTTCCTGAGAACCCTATTGGAAAGTTCAACTTCTGGTGGAAGACAGTAGGCTTTAGTTGGGGTAATGACCAACCTCCTAATTTCAACAATATCATCCCATTCTTTATGGTTCATATACAGCTTAGGGTTCTTCAAGAGCCATTCTTGGACAAGTTTCAACCTCTCACAGGCATCAAAGACAGGGTGTTCGTAAGAGCATAGGTGCTTAAGTGCAGCTACATTAAGCTCCTTTGATTGGTTTCTCAGTAAATCAAAGAAATTGTCTGATAATTGGTACTGATTAAGTATACCTTTGTGCATCACGGCATTCACCAGGAACAGTATCTCAAAGTTTATTCCTTCCTTGTATTGGATACAAAAAAAAGGATCTGACATATGACTCCCAAAATCAGGTTCATCACATATTCTAAGAGGATTTCTGGGGCTTTCCACCTCCGTGACCCTTCTATGTTTAAGATAGTCAATAGCCTTTTCCAACTTAATACCATGACGGGGTGGGATTGAAATTCTGTAAGTATTACACCTGCCAATGGCCCCACTATATGTAAAATCTGTGGCACGTATCCAAGGATCATCATCGTCCAACAAATCAAATGCCACTAACTCTTTAATTTTGTCATCAGCGGTTCTATACCAGACACAGGGAGATGAAGCCATCTGAAACATGAGAACTAAAGACATAGATGCCATATCTTTATACTGTTCGAATCTAATGATGTCCCTTACCAAGAATTCCACCTTGAAATCACAATTTATCACTGCATGTCTACTAGTATTTTTGAAAGGAAAAGCAGTATCCTTTTGGAAACAGAACTTGCAGGTGTTGTCAAAGGGATCAACTAGAAAATCAACCCCAGAAGGAGCTCCTTTCCAACCGACAAAGAACTCATTTTGGCTGACCCTGCTTCCGATCTCAACAAGAACATTAGGGAACTTATGTGGATGTTCATTCCTCCTCCTAGAATTCATACGAGATGGATTCTCAGGCCCCAGACTGAGCATCAATGGTTTGTTTTTCAGGAAAAGTTCACAGAGCCCTTCCGCTTCTCGAGCATAATCTACTGCATTAGGAGAGGCAAAATGTACAAATGCATGGGGCTCCACTTCCTTGTAGTCATGTGTTCTCTCAATTTCATTAATATTAGCGATCTCAAAGTTCGGAAGAGACTCTGGAGGGGTCCAAGAAGTCTTCAATCTGCACCTCCAAATAAGTCCTATTGTATCTTCGATGTAGTCCACAAGCTCGTCCACAGTAACATGATTGTCAAATCCTCCAAAACTAAGTTGAGTTACCTCCGTCTCCAAATCAGCTGGTTCATATACCATGCTTTTCAAACACAATACGCCCTTCTAAGTTACAAATATTAGAGTGGTCTTCTGATTCAAACGTGACAATAAAAGCCAAACTCCTGCGTGAATATCAGAGAAATTCACATTCAGTCATTTGCAGAAATTATTTCCTATCGTTTGAACAATAACTTGGATGCTAAAAACAGTCACAGTGAAAACAAGAAGAGGATTCCTTATCTATTTTATAGTTTAGCAAGTGCAAAAACATATGAATCTTCAACTAGGTTAAATAATTATGCAGACATGCAGTTGTTGCATAGAGGCTAGAGAATTGTCTTTCATTCTCATTTGAATCTTTTGACCACAATTATGATAATTTAAATTTGAAATATTACTTCTAGTTTTTAACAGTGAGCACACAGAAATAGACAAAGCTAAATTTTTTCCCTTTTCTTCCCATTTAAATTTCATTATTTTCATTACATTTGAGTTTTGATAGACATTGCAAATAAGCAACAGGGGCAAATGACAATATGACAGAGCAACAACTGACAAAAGATCATTGAAAGAATTTGATATGACTCATGATAGCATCCTTGTTATGCCAAACTTGTAACCTTAATGGAAAAAAAGGAAAAGAAAGATCAACCAATGTTGTCCTAAACTAGAATTCCACAAGCACAAAAGGAACCCTAACGCTTGAGCTCAAAGCAAAGCAACCACTCAAATGAAGAGGCCCACATTTTAGAAATATGCATCATAATGTAAAAAGTAATATCTTACATATATTATAAAATGATAAATTAAACTAACAATCCTTTTAGAATATGAATTCAGACTTAGAGCATAGTGACATAGAATATAAGTTTGCAGGTTTCATATCATAACATCATTACTCAGTCGTATAACAACTAGAATTAACCCATTTTAGACTAAATTTAAAGTAAAAGAAAGATTGTAGGAAAGAAAAAAAAAAGTCATCAAAATACCAAAAAGCTATTCATTAGAGAACACAAGAACATCACTCAAAACAACACAAACAGAGAATGCAAAAATAATAATAATAATAAATAAAATAAATGTGTATGTATCCATCATCATAAGCTTGTTGATTGTGTTAAAATAAAATAAATGTGCATGAAACATTAGTGTCTCAAAATCCTCATCATAAGCTTCTGATAACAGTTATATAAAAAGAAGAAAAACAAGAAAAACAAAACAAAAATCTCATTTTCATGACGCCATTTACTAGCAATTAACAGAAAAACCCCGAACCCCCAAACCCTCCAAAATCAAAATACATTGACTAATTACCATACCCAAGAGTGATGGTGAGTCTGATTTGTAGCAGCAGGATTGAATTCGTTGATGGCTGCTTCTTGCCGGAGAAAGAGTTAGAAATTTTAAAGGACAGCAAAAAGGAAAGAACATGAAGAGGTTTAAAAAAAACTGCAGAAGAAAACAAACCTGATCGGCGACCTCGGCTGGGACGAAGAAAACGGCCGGCGTCACAGAAGAGGATACGATGAAGAGGAGAGGTTGTGATCACTCAGTTAACTCCACTTCCTATGTTTCGTGTGTCTCACTGAAGATTAGAATAGGTTACTCTCTCTTCATTTAATAAATCTTTTTAAAAATCTATTATTTTATCAGATAAATTGCCATAGACACTTCAACTGAGGCTAAAGTTTCCATCTTTACTGCGTCGCGATTTCAGAATCCCCAAAACCAAAACCAAAACCAAAACCAACTCATTCCATTTCCTAAATTTGACAAATAACAATAGCTCCAGGAAAATCAAGAGTAAAAAATGGTCTTACCTGGGGCGAGCATGTTCCCGAAGATTCAGATTCGAACTTGTTTGGTCTGGAAGCTCAAGACACACGACAGCGAGAGAGGATAGAAGATACAAATTTGCAGAGAGAAGTTGAAAACACCTACACAAGGTACTAGCAAAGCAAAAGCAATGTATGTGGACATGAAGAACGCGTGCTTTTCTTCTTTTTGTTGAGGAAAAACATCACTGAACCATCCAATTTGTTCATGATAGTCTTGAATTTTAACTTAGTTACTTAGTTGTCTAAAAATTAAAATTTTATTTCGCCATGATTCTTATCGTCAACTTTTAACAGAGTCCATTAATTAATTCTAATATAACCTTTTAAATTATAAATAATTAAAATTATTATTTTACCCTTAATTTTCTTTTAAATCTATAAAATTACTATTTTACTCTCATCATCTTTTCAAATTTATAGAGATGTATCACTCAATTTTTCTCTCTCATCTTCAACACCATATGCTCATGGCCGCCTCTCTCCGGCCACATTCTCATTATACCCATCTCACATAAACACCAAGAAACAACCCAACTCATCAATCTATTGTTTTCTCTATGACTCAACTCCAGCAACTCAACAAAGTCTTAATGGCATTGTTCTTTTCAGAGTTTGGTGAGTCACTGGACAGTGGACGGTCTAAACAAGACCAAGTACTGAGTATAATATTCAAGCAATCTCCAATTTCAACTGTTAAAAAAGGGGAATAAAATGTTGTTGTCTCTGTCTATGAAAACCAATAGCTTTTGCTTTGTTTGTTTCACATACCTTTCCTTAGAAAATTATAAAGAATGGAGGAGAGAATCCATTAATCCAACACATCCATGTACAATGAGTGTATGAATTTGGGAAATATTAATGAAATATTATTCAATACAATAGTTTTTTTTTCCTCATATGCAAAACTTGACAATTTGGTGGCTTGATCTATTACGTCAACAATCTGTATCCTGCTCCTCACAATCCGATGAAACACCTGCCTGATCTGTTGTTGCAGAGGCTGCAACCTTTCCTCCAACCTCTGGCAGGTCTCCGACAGTTCCGCCAACTACGCCGCCATTTCCTGGATGCGCTCCTCCTCCGCCGGAAACTGAAAGGAATCGGCGAAATCCTGCAATGAAACCCCCAATTTCTCCAATTTCTGCATCTCGTCCATTAACCCAACCAAACCTTTCTTCTCCTTCTTCTTCCACTCCTCCGCAATTTTTTCTTCCATCGAAATAATTGATTGTGCCCAGCTCACTTGCTTCAGAATCAGGCAGTTGCTGGAGTTGAGTCACAGAGGAAATAATAGAGTGATGAGTTGGGTTGTTTTTTTGGTGTTTATGTGAGATGGGTATCATGAGAATGTGGCCGGAGGATGAGGCCGGAGAGTGTAGTCGGAGAGTGGCGGGCATAAGCATATGGTGTTGAAGATGAGAGAGAAAAATTGAGTGGCACATCTCTATAAATTTGAGAAGAAGACGAGGGCAAAATAGTAATTTTAGTTATTTATATTTTAAAAAATATTTTTTTTATTGCCACGTCAGCGTTAGTTAACGGAATCTATTAAAAAGTTGACGGTAGGGACCATGGCGGAACAAAATTTTAATTTTTGGACTATCACGGAACAACTTAAACTTCAGGGACTATCAATGAACAAATTGGATAGTTCATAAACCAATAAGAATGTTTTCCCTTTTTTTTTTTTTCTCTTGTTTTGTTTTGGGTATGAGAAAGGTGAAAATGAGAGTGTAAAATAGGGAGTGTTGTGTTGTGATGATGTGGTTTGTGGGGCACTGACTGGCACACAAGGCACTGAGGTGCACACATGAGGAGCAAGATGGTGACAGTACAGAGAGAGAGCTCTACTACTACAACTAGTATTGGGGAACCACACAAGGCCTAAGTTTTTTTGGTCCCATTTCTTGCTTTGAAAATAGACCTCCAATCTGGGGAACCACCATGCATTCTTGTCCATTCTGATTTTTTTGTGAGGGAGGCTCTGTGTTTTCACTCATCCATTTTGGTCTCTTCTAGCTACCATTTTTGGTGTCACTTGGATTTAATTGGGTTCATTGAACCCATTTTAGTGTACTTTGAAAACATGGCAATGTCATGGTTTATGGTGTTTAACTACAAAAAGTGAGATTCGGATTGTGTTGTTTGTGTTGATTAATGATGAGCCCCACACATTTAAGATACATTATTGATGTAGGCCGGTTCCTTCTTGATATTTTATTTGGTGGATTAGTTAATTACATAGGGTTTGTTGAACAAAGTTTTGTTTGGTACCACATAGCTAATTGACATTGCATTGGTCTAGATGTAGAAAAAATGGGCTATCAACTTAGATATACATCACAATTTAGATTTTGGATTGAATTTATCAGAGTTTAAACTTACGAAAGATATTTCTATTACTAGTAATGTGTTTATTCGTGTAAGTTTGACTGATCCAATCCACTAATTATGAGTCGGAATGAATCAATTTTGATATGGAATGAATTTTGATTATTCGCGAGTTTATATCCAAATTGTTAATTGTTGTGTCTAACCGTGATCATTGATGACAATAAATTTAAATTAAAGTTGACTTCAATGCATTAATATTTGTATTCAATATTTATTATTAATTATTTTTAGTAAGTAAAAGACAAAATAACTAAAGTGCTACCGTGTTCTAAACCTCTAAAATCCACCGAAAGAAAAATAGCACAACTTATGAAGAGTCGAGAAAATTTTCTTGGAAAATCTCTTACATTAACTTAAACTAAGACAATGAATATTACAAAAAAAAAATTTCAAGAAAAACACTTTCATAATTTTTCTTTTGCAAACTACACATAATATATTTAGTTGATCAAGGAGATGACCATAAAAACTGAAAGTGGGTCCAAATAATTCAAAATTCCAGAACACCAAAATGTTGTATTATTGAATTAATGTCACATGTTAGGGTCCATTGGGGACCTTAGCAAAATATATATGAGGTTTAAAAAACACCATGTAACCGTACACAACAAGTATTCTTTGCTGGCTGCCCACTTTCTATTTCAATTTTCAAACCCCAAAAATTGATGTTGATCCTAATTAATTGTTTTTGGCATGCCCATCTACCAAATTTTGGGTGACTTTGGAGAAGAAAAAAATATATATTAGTGGAGTTTGTCCTAATCATCATATAGTGTTTTTTTTTTTTTTGGTGGTCAAATTTGAGCCACCTCAATTGACACAAAGCTAACTTTATAAGAAAATTTTGTGGTAATGTATCTTTGGATTTAAGTAATGCTTGAAATGAGAAGTGATATTTTATATGGTTAAGCAACATATAGAAAAAAAAAATCTATTATTAACATACTTAGATTTAGAGCATAAATATTAAGAAACTTTCGTGGATTGTGTTAAATCGGTACGTAGATAATATTTTTTAAATTATTCGGTAATATAATAGTTTTGAAATATAAGAAAAACGGTATCGAAAACTCATATATAATATATTATAGGACAAAATCTCAATTACGTCCCTCAACTTTAATGTTTTGTCTCAATTTGGTTCTTAAATTTTTTTTAACCAAAAATAGTCTCTGAACTTTCATGTTTCGTCCCAATCTAGTCTCTGAACTTTGTTTTGACCCGAAATGGTCCTTGAACTTTCACATAATGACCCAATTTGGTTCCTAAACTTTTGATATAATTAAGCTCTAATGGCAAGGACCACTTTGAGTCAATATGTGAAAGTTCAGGGACCAAATTGGGTCATTATGTGAAAGTTTAGAGACCATTTCGGGTCAAAGCAAAGTTCATGGACCAAATTGGGACCAAACACGAAAGTTCAGAGACTATTTTTGGTTAAAAAAAATTCAGAGACCAAATTGAGACAAAATATTAAAGTTCGAGGATTAAATTAAAACTTTTTTCTAGATTATATATAAACAATCTTATACTCCGCATATATTCATCTTAATTATGAATATAAGAAAGATTATCATGTTACATATCTTATCTTTATTGGTAAACAATATTTAAATATAAATATTTTGAGCTCGAAATTTCCTTCTATAAATCCCGAAATCAAACTATAAATAATCAAACTACTTGGCGCAACTATTAGATAGGATTTTTTTTTAATGAACAATGTCAATAGCATAAATGATAGTATAAATTAATTAATTGAATTGAATGATAATAATTATACATGTCAACCCTAAACTAAAAAAAAAACTAATCAAGCTTGACTTATAAACAGCAACAACAAAAAATGGTCCCAAAGCTTTGCCTAAGGATTGACCTAGCTAGGTTCCTAGATTCCTCTAGAGTGGAGGAACAAAAAGCCAAGAGAAGAGAATTGCTCAAACTACATACAACAAACCAACATTGTGTTGGTGTTGGGAGTGTAATGAAAGTGAAGGTTCAAATCTTTGAAGGGCCCCATGAAAATGGAACCTTGTTTTGGTTGTGGTGAGATTTGTAAGTTTTGGGGCCTTGAAAGCCTCTAATAAATTGTGAGGCCCTCTATTCTCTAAGTCTTTTTGGGCTTTGAAAGCCCAAATTGGCCCCCCAAGACAAGATAATATCTTTTTGTCACCTCATTGCTTGACATGATGTTGGTGTGGGTATATACTCCTACTCCTACTAGACAAAGTACATGGATATGGTGGTGACATTAGCCTCATCAATCACCTCACTAATGGGCCTTGTTTGGTTAACATAATTGAATGTTGAGGCAGTAAACCTCTCAAACAAGAGGTTAAGTTTGTTTCTCAAATTAACTACACCTCTTGCATGCAACAATCAAATTTCTTTGGATGTTTTTTTCAATTTACTATCAAAATTTCAATCCTAGAAAGTGGAGATGGCAATGCTTTTCATGACCATATTGGAGATAAATATTGCAGTAGTCAAAAAGGGCTCAAAACAAAGACAATGAGTGATGCTTCTTTTCTTTGTACTTAAGAGGAGGACCTATATAAAAAGCTGAATCTAATCATGAATCATTCCATAAACTCCACTCATCATTCTCTTTTAATTTCAAATCACATTGTAGAGACTGTTCTTGTCCACATTTTCCCCAAAAGACTCTAAACTCCAAGCCTCTCATGCATCTGTCCAAGCTGCAAAAACTGGCATGGACAGAGGAGGCCTCAGCTGGGCTGTTGGGATCCAAGAACTCACAGCACCATTATCTGCACTAGATGAGAACAGTTTTGAAGAAGCCGGCGCGGCCTGAGATGGCATAGCAAAGAGCATTGGCAGGCTCTTGACCCTCTCAGGACTGCCTTCTCTTGAGCAGCTTCCTAAGCTTGTCACAAGTGAAGAAGATGGATTCAAAACTCGAGTCCTCGAGGAATCTTCGGGTTCTTGATGAGTAGCTCCGTTGGTTATAGCATCAGTGACAGCAACTTCCTTGTTTCGCTTTGCGAATTCACCAGCAAGAAGTGTGTTGCTTTCCATGATCCTCTTCACATTGTACCTTGCTACGTCAAAGTTTGTCACAGCATTGACTCCTCGAAACTTGATTGCAGCTATGTCGTATGCTTCGGCTGCTTCCTCTTGCGTGCCTGAAATCGCCAAAACATTAGTACATAGATCTAAGTTTTGCTGATAAAACTCATGAAACAACTCTCTGAGCAACTTACTGAATGTCCCGAGATAGAGGTCTTTGTTTCCAGCAACTCTCCCAATTCGAGCCTGCCAGCGACCATGTTGATGATGTCTGCTAAAAACCAAAACAGAAACAGACATTTCAGGGGAAAATTCTTTTGCTAATTTGTTTATTATTGTGTACAATAGTGTGACAATAAGACCTTGTCACTCCTCTATAAATCGAAGCTCCCCTCGAGAATCCACTGCTTTTCCTGCAAATTTCAACACAATTTTATAGCTGAAAGATGATAAAGATCCTCAATCCATGAACATATCGAAGCTCGGGTTTTGTTTTACCTTCTCAAGTGAGCTACGTATTCTTGTCGAGTCATGTTCTTCATATGCTCGAGTTCTTGCTGATAATTTTCCAGCTACAAAATTGACATAATAGTTGCAAGTAAGCTACAAAAGAACCAAACAAAAGTTGGGTTTTGAAAGAAATTGCAAGGGGCTTAAAAGTTATTACTGAGAAATTGATATGGGTTGAGGGCCCCCAATACTTGAGTGCAGCTTGATCATAAGCTCTTGCAGCTTTCTCTTCCTTATCGTAGCCTCCTAAAATCAAAATTTTGGAATCACTTGATGAACATTAACAAAACAACACACAAGATATGTTCAAAACTTGATCCATGTGTACAAGAAAGCAAAAACAAAAAAGGCTCACCAAGATACACTGAGAAGCGTAATTTGATCGAAATCGAATCCACCCAGCAAGCAAGATCATGTGAAAATAGGAACAAAAATAACACAAATTAGCATTCTAGCAAGATTTCTAAGCATGAAAGAGCCAAGTAAATTATGTATTATACAACACAGACCTTGCCTTCCCTTCCTGCTTTGGCCTTCTTTCTTGCAGCTATTGTCCCATAAATGAGCTTCATATCTTCCAGTCCATCTATGCCTGAGCAAGATGTTAAGTGAGTTACTTGAGTTGAGAGATTAGAGAGATTCAATAAAGCAAGAAGTGAAAGGAACCAACCTTGTGACACCTCTATAATGAGAAGTCCTCTGTCCAAATGTGTCTATGGACTTTCTGTGAGCAATCTGCTTCTGATCCACCTTCTCAGCTCCTCTTTTCTTGGAGATTTCCATGGCCAAACAGTCACTCCCAGGATGTTGGATTTGCTGGGAGCCTGTGACACAACTGGACTGAGAGCCAGGGCTCATGGACAAGCTCAAGGACTGTAAATCACCATATGTCACTGCACTCATGGACCCAGATTCACCCCCATTCTCACCCATGCAACCCACAATTTTCTGCTCCAATGCATGGTTTGCTGGGAAGTTTCTTGCAACCCAGTTCTTCATGCTACAAAACCCATCATCTGCAGTGGTTGGGAGCTGGAGATTGGAGTCTAAAAGCTGGGTCTCATGGCTTCTGAAAGGAGAGTAATTGCTATAATGGTACTGTTGAGGCTGTTCAGGTTGCTGAGGCCTTGTGCTGTTCTGGTGGAGATGGTTGAGGCAATTTTGGTTGTAACTAGACATGCTGTCCAAGCTGAGAGCCATGGCTTCTCTGTCATTGTTCTCATAGTGATGATGGTGGTGGGTCCCCATGGATGCACCACCAAAGAAGTCCTCCAATTTTGGAGTTGAAGCTGTTACTCCCATTGTAGTAGCTGTTTTGGTGCATGTAAAGATTCAAAAAACAGAGCTTTCAAAACAAAACAAAGCACAAATTTTTAAAAACACTGACCTTGTTGTGGTTGCTGAGACCTGGTGAGAGCTTCCATTATGCAGAGAGACCCATCAGACTTGAGTGGCATCATGGAAAGAGCTGAATATGAGGAGACACCACCATTTTCTCCTTCAACTCCATAGAAAATGCCATAGTTGCTGAGGTGAGGTGGTGGAGAGTCATGAAAATCAGAACCAGCAACAACAGCAACACCAGAAGAAGATTGAGGGGAGAGAGAGAAACCCAACCAGTTACTGCCACCATTGTTGTCATCATCATTGTTCATGGACTTCATGATCTTGTGAAGCAATGAGGACTCAGAAGGAGGAGGAGGAGGAGGAGAGATTTTTTTCTTTGGTGCAACACAAATCAATCATTGGCTAACAGAGAAACACAATCATTTCCTTCCAAAGACCCCAAAAAATCTCCAACTCCATATTTGAAACAAAGTGTAGTGTTTTTGTTCTACAAAAATCCAAAGCACCCATCTATTATGCAATGCATCTAAATCTAATACTACAATCCAATTCCTGCAACTGAATCATGCTGTTTCTCTGTCTCTCTCTGAAAAGATTTCTAAAGAGAACAAAGCAAGTTCCTTTAAACTAAACAAAAAGAATGATCTCCACATCAATCCAGCAAGCAAGCAATACATATTGCTGGGCATCTTTTCTGCATTCCCTCCATTGGGATCTGTGTTTGAGAAAGAGACCTCTTCTTTTTTTTTTTTTGATGAATAAAGAGACCTCTTCTTTTGCTTTAAGACCCTACACTATTCTCCTTCTTGCCTTTGTCCTTTGCCTTTCTTTTTCTTTTTCTTTAAAGACCCATCAAAATTCAAGAAAATGAGATCAAGGAAATATCCAAAAGATCAAAGCTTGCCCCAAAACACAAACACAAACACCACCTATATTCTCTATAGAATCCATGGAAAACCCTGCAGTTATAGCAATGTGTCTCTCTCTTTTGTGTTAAGCCAATATTTAATGTTTTCATGTACTGAATTTTGCTTTAAATTTTTGGGATCTCCATTAGATTTGCCAAGACCTCACAGTGCAAACAGAACTGGCTTCACAGTGTACCATGCAGGAACCTACTGGTTTTGTAACACAAGGTCAAGGTAGGTATCTATCTCTCCATGTCTATGATCTATCTATCAATCTACATGCCTACCTCTTCTGTGCTAAGAGAGCTAAACGACACCGTTTTAAAGGTTTCTTGGACAGTGGCAAGCAAGATCTAGTGCTGCCAAGTCATGGACAAAATTGCCAAACTCTCTGACCTCTTATTGGGTTTCCTGGCCCTGCCTCTGCTTGCTTCCAAGTCTTGATAAATTAACCATAATGGTGTCAATGTTAGAAAAAATAGAAAAGAGAGAAACTAGTTTGGTTTCAAGACTGTTTCAAGTTCGGTTTGGACATGGACATCTAGAGTTGACAATTTGTATTGTAACCGGAAACATCATACTCTCATGCAACACACAATCACTATTTAGCACGACACAAACACAGACATGCATGCACGAATTGCCAGCCTGACGAGAACATAAAGCCCTAACCATCAAACTCAAAACCATGTTCTTGGTTACATTATAGTTATGTTAGATAAAGGAATGGAATAAATTGATTTGTGGAAAGAAACTGTGTGAAATCTTTTGTGTTTGCTTTAGTATAGTCAACACCAGCTGCCAGACTACAGCAACAAAAAAATAATAATGAAGTGAAAATGTGGGTCTCTCTTTATGTTGATGAACATTGTAGATATTAATGGTGTCTTCACAATTCCATTTGTATTAATGTATTATTCAATTCTTACCGACAAAAATAGTTTTGGAAAACAGTTTTTTCAGAGATGTAACAGCTCACAACTAGATAAAACTGTTGATTATAAATTCATTGCCTAAAAGTTGGTATACGTTCCTTGAATGATGACTCATAGTTTGTTTGGTAACACTATCCTAGAGAGCCGGAAGATTTGTTCTAAAAAAATATCAGTTATATTTGGTAAACTAACAACAATTAACTCGTTTTGGCCAAATGATCGTTCATCAACATTATCAACGGATTTTAACCGTACGTGCAGTTTCTGAATGAAATGTTACATATTTTCTTGGTAAGAAAAATGTCATGATGAATTGCATGCAAATTTGCATGAATGTGAGTTCATGGAGACAGATTTTCTTGGAGGAATGATTTGGATTGAAAAATCTAAAAAGAAGTGGGAGTGAAAGATGCAAGGACATTGAAGAATAATAATGTGACCTCTTTTGATTGAAGTAATGATGCACAAATCCACCCAACACACCAAGCACTACACCACCAATATATATATATATATATATATCACAAAAATTGCTTAAAATATTGCATGGTGTTGATAAAAGAGACACATTTGGTGTCTCAACAATTTTGCTTCTCTCTCATTTTCATCACCCCAAGCTTTTGGTGGGAATGGGCTTTGGTAGTGCCTCTTTTCTTTTTTCTGCAACCTTGTGCTTTTGTCACCAACCCTTTTATTAGCAAATGTGGTTAGCTCTAAATCTTTGCCATTCATGGACCATTATGACCTCATGCATTGCAACATCCAACATTTTTGGCTATACACTCTACAATAAATTTGTTGTCTAAAAATGGCTTAAAACTCTACTGTAAATTTGCTGCCAAAACTTTCTTTTAGTCACTAGCTTATCAAACAATTCATTAATCATGGAGTGTAAATATTGTGCAGGTTTGAGAAATTAATGTTGGTCAAGGAAAGAACCTTAAGGCCTCAACAACAACAAGCACTAATAAAGTACCAACTAAAACCCATTACAAGATTCTTATTGTCTATGATACACTACAAAAATGAGCTTTTTTGGAACATTTTATTGAACCAACCATACCCAACCAAACAAAAAAACATGTGGCTATTCAAATTTTGGATTGGGTTAAGATCGGATTTGTTCAAATTTGATTAGACTGAACCAAGTTTCGAACTTTAGTGTAAAATGTGCGGATTTGTGTAAATTTACTCGCCTAATTGTTTAGGTTGAATCTAACTCCAAAGGGGAGACCAAAAAAGCATAGCAAACAAGCCAAGTCATGCATGTGACTAAACACAATTTGCTTTTATAGCTCAAAACTCAAAACTTACCATCCAACACCTCAGAATCATGATTCATGACCAACCCAATTCACATTTCACAGCACATATTCAAGTTCATCTCAAGAAAAGAAAAGAAAAGAAAATGATTTTCCTAGAAAGGGAAAGGAAAATGAGATGTCATGAAGAAAGAGAGGGCAATGAATGCACAAGGAGTTGTTGGGTATTTCACAAATGCAACACAAGATCCAAACAAAATCTAAGCAAGATTGCAGGAATGGGTGTCCTCAGCAGGACAAAAAGAGAAGAAAGTGCAGATTTATGGATAGCAACCCAAGTCCTCCATGAGAGTGACAAGTGAATAGAGCAGTGCTTGTGTGCACATTGTGAATGTGTCTTAAAGCTTCTTCAATCTCTTTCCCTTTTTGTGAAGAGAGTACCTTCTAATTCATTAACCAATACCCACTTCCTCTTCAACTCCCTCCTAACCCTCATTACTCTCTTTTCACTCTCCTCCTTGCAATGTCATGGTCCCAAGACCATTTTCAAAAACAAAAACAAAAACAAAAACCAAAACCCTAGTCATGTCTCATTCAACCAAATAAGATTCTCCAAAGCCAATCAATTTGGTTTCCTACCATTGTTTGTTTCTAACCAAAAGAGCCAATGGGTGATATCAGATTCTCCCAATAGCTTCTTCTTTTTCTCCCACAGCCAAAACAGACCAATCACCAAAAATGCCTACATTTCTAGGGTCCTATGCTTGTCTGAAACAGTGTGCAAACAAAGGAATATGGGGGTTTCAAAGAGAAATATTGAGACAGCACAAAAAGGTGACAATTTAACATGAATTGAAAATGAAAAACATTCAGAATTAAGCTCAACCACAATGTCAATGTGCATCGGCGTAGAGACACGTGTTAACTTAAATATACAAGTTCATGAATCATAACAAATCGCATTCTGCATTTTGATAGGAAGCGTATCCGTTCTTGTTATAGTACCTTCACACTTGTTATTACAGCAACACTGCACGTTCAACAGTTGAAACGACCTTCGTTTTTGTTACTTGGCCAGAGCTCAGAAATCACAGAATATTGAAACAAATTTGCCACCTTGCATTTTCGGAAGAAGATAAAACTATTAGTATCGAAGAACATGACCAAAACGTTGAACATTGTACCAAACACGGTAAATTAGACTGACCTTCCTTGTGCATCCAATTCTGAAAGTTGGTTTATGCATTCAATGGTCGGATCCTAGACAGATTTCGCATAGTCGAGCCAATCATCATTTTGAGATTGGCAGATGCATAATCCGAATTAGGATTGTCATCAGTATTGTCATCCTGATCATCAGCATTAGAAGTGGAACCAGACTCCTCCGAAGCATTCTCGTCAGTTCCAATTCGATTCTCCTCACTAGAATCCCCACAAATCATCTCTATATCTTGATTCACATCCGCTGCTGTAGCCGTTTCATCAGTAGATGTGACAGAACCGGGATTTGCAATGCCATCATCGCCATTCTCAACAGAAGGCTCCGAAATTGAAAGAACATTAAAGTGAGGTAAGTTGCAGACAGTTTCGCCATTACACAGATTGTGCACAATGGCACCGAATCTAGTATTCAAAGAGGTCGAATCAGACCATTCTCCGCCAGTAGAGAACATAGAAGAGGCTTGACTCGGTGTAACTAGGCCATTCCAATAACCAGGAGCCGGTGCCACATAACCATAAGGATAAAACGGAAGTTGAAGAGGATAATACATGCAAGGACCGAAGCTTCCCCAAGGATCATAGAAACCTCCATAACACGGCAATCCTGTATTAAAACTTTCATACGAGCTCACAGCAACGCAACGAGCCATCCTCTCCTTAGGCTCCGCCCTCTTAACCTCCACAATCTTGTTTTTCAATTCGTGATACTTGTGCTTCAGCACATTGCGTGCAGCTTCCTCAGAATCGAAAGTAACGAATCCAAACCCTCTCGGCTTCCCTTCCCCATCATGTATCACGATTACGTCCTCAACCGAACCAAAAGTCTCAAAGTAGGCTCTGAATTCAGTCATGGTCAGGCCATTGGGCAAACCTCCCACAAAGATTTTCTTAACCTTAGACTGATTAGCCATAACCCCATTGATCTCT
Source organism: Pelargonium cotyledonis (assembly GCA_036897625.1). Taxonomy (NCBI): domain Eukaryota; kingdom Viridiplantae; phylum Streptophyta; class Magnoliopsida; order Geraniales; family Geraniaceae; genus Pelargonium; species Pelargonium cotyledonis. The sequence continues at coordinate 20,455 of JAYMTA010000580.1, forward strand.
TGCTGAAGGTCGCTACCATGTTCTTGATCACTCTGATCCATCAGCCCTCTCGGCCTAGCCGGTTTCACATCAACCTATTGAATCAAAACCCAGATAATTGAAAACAGAATCTGAACACACATATAGTTTCATTGGAAAATTCAAAAAAGAATCAAAATTCAAAGCCCAGATGACAAAACCAAAACTTTTCATCAAATACGTAATTGCAAAAAGAAACCCAAACTAAAACCCTACTGAACCACAATTTGGCACTAATACCATAAACCCTAATCGATGATCAACAAACAGCACCAAAATCAAAACCAAACCCACATACAATTTCATCAACAGTTGCAAAAAAGAATCAATATCCATGTAACAAAATCCAAATTCATCAACAACTACATGAAAAAAAAGACGCGATTTTCAATGAAAAGAACAGACCTTTCTTCCAAGAATGGTATGGTGTTGCTGTGCCAGAGCTTGTTCAGCCATTGATGAATCAGTGAAGGTCACAAAGCCAAAACCTTTGGAGAAACCTGTGTCTCTGTCATTGATGATCAAACACTCCTCCAAATCACCAAACTTGATGAAATAATCATTCAATGTTGACTCTGTGGTGTCTCTGGACACACCACCAACGAACAATTTTCTACCCATAGTCTCCATATAGTCAAAAACACAGCAAAAATAAAACTCCAAAAGTTTTGGAAACTTTTTTTGCTTATGGAAAATACAGAACTCACAGGTCACAAAACAATCAAAATTACATGTGTTTCCTGATTTTATAACAAAAATATTTGGAATTGGAATTGGAATTGGAATAGAAATTCTAATTCGAATAGGTATATTGTTGCTCCACTTAAATAGTATGGTTTAATCTGAATTACCCTCTAAATCAAATATTCAAATCAGGAAATTTTGGAAGATTTTTTTCGTATTTTGTGAACAGAAAAAGGTCTTAGTTAGGATTTAGTGAGCTGTTATAGGTTGTTTAAAACAAATAACAGTATTATTGGTATAAAAAAAATCGACAATTTAAATTCAGAGTACATATTCATCCAAATAAAATAAAATAAAAATCAGAGTACAGATAATGATATAATATTATTTTGAATGTGGTCCATTATCATACTAGTATTCAGAACGTATACTAACTAGTATGAAATTTTGTTCATAAATAAAAATGAATTTTCACATTTCTATAGTAACTTTTTGTTCATGAAAATGATTCTAGTATTATATTTGTTAAAACGTTAATTTTTACATTGCAATCGCACACCAAGACATTGAGAATAACTAGAAGAAAAATGATTCAATAATGTTAAACAATGCAACAAAATGTGGACAATAGAATAGAATAATTTGTGTACAATAAAATTTATTCTGTCCCCATATTTCAGACAATATAACAGTACACAAAAAAAAAAATCATGTTGATGAAGATCAGAAGATTAACTTCATGAGACTTTTTCAGATTTCTCGATCATCATCCGGAGGCGTCGGTAATCAGAGTCTGCGTATCGCAGTTACTTGCACTACACTCCACAGATGCAATATCATTTTTGTCAATTTGAGCTGTTTCAGTATCTGCATTAGCTATGATAATTTCATCTGTATCTGCATTAGCTATGATAATTTCATCTGTATCTGCATTGTGATCTTTACCATTAATCTTCTTCGAAGACTGTAATATCAAATCATGTCCATTCAAATTAGGTGACTTGTGGTCAAAGGCATTGGTTCGAGTACCCGAAAAGGTTGGAATCGGATTGTTGTTAGAAGCTGTAAGGAACATAGGAGAGGCTTGGCTTCGCATTTGCCTATTCCAATAACTAGTCAATGGTGTCCGATAATTGTAAGGGTTATAAGAAGGGAATTGAGGAGGATAATATGTATGATAACCAAAACTTCCCCAATTGGGATTCCAGCTTTCTTGACTTGCCATCAATCCCGCGTCGTAACAATTATATGAGTTCAAAATTGGATAAATATACGAGCTTGTCGAGTTATAAACCATTTTCTCCCTAGGTCGTGCCCTCTTGACCTCAACTTGTTTGTTCTTCAAGTCGTGATATCTTTGTTGCATAACATTTTCTACTGCTTCATCAGAATCGAAGGTAATGAATCCGAACCCTCTCGGCTTCCCTTCTCCATTGTGCATCACAACGACATCCTCAATATGACCGAATCTCTCGAAATATTCTTTGATTACCGTTGTGGTTAGGGTTTCGGGCAAGCCTCCAACAAATATCTTCTTAACCCTAGGTTGAATGTTCATAGCCCCAAAGTCGTGCGGGAGGTAATTGACCATGACATTTTCTTGGCTCCGGTCATGTTGCCTTCTTGGTGTAGTCAGTTTGACATCAACCTAATGAATCATAATCGAGAATGACATAAACCCTAAATAACATGACCAGGAAATAACACAACTAGTACAAATTCATAACGGAAGAAAAACTAGCTACTAAAACCAATGTTCATCTGAACTATATTGAAACATGATATTATGTGACGTTTTGGGAGGGTGGCATGAGCAAGTGCCTATCCTAGCCACCCTCAACTCCGCCACTAAATATTATAAAGTGAAAAGTGAAAAAATGTGGTATGGTGTTTGATGAAAGAAAACTACCTTTCTTCCGAGAATGATATGGTGTTGTTGAGCGAGAGCTCATTTAGCCATTGATGATTCAGCGAAAGTGACGAACCCGAAACCCTTGGAGTAGGTAGTGTCTTTGTCGTAGATGATCAAGCACTCCTCTAATTCACCGAACTTAGAAAAATAATCTCTCAATGTGAGCTCAGTGAACTCTCTTGGCATGCCACCCACAAACAATTTTTTAGCCAAAGTTGTTTCTCTACAGTTAATACACAGTGACAATGTTGTGTAGTAGTATCATAGTAGTCTCTGTTTTTATACAGTTAAAAATTTGCTATGCTTGAGGCTGAAGCTACTCTATATAGATATGACAAACAAAAAATTCTTGAGATAACAACTTTAGTTAAAATATACTAATCTGTAAAACAAATATAAAAGGTAGTGTTTTGTATAAAAAGCTCGAGTGTTTGTGTACAATCAACTTTGTTTTGTTCCTAACAATGTATATTACAATCCCCATATGTTTTACATAAGCTACACAGATGCAAGTATAGGCAAATTTTTAGGTTATTTGCATCATATACAGAACCAGAAAGATGGTTTCTCAAAGTCTATCTACCCACATTGAATGAGGACTAAATATTGTCAGGTAAACACTCGCCGGAGCAAACATGAATCAGGCTTTTGTTCGAGCATTTGCAGCGTAGATGGGCAGTTCACTTCATGTAGCGGGAACTTTGCAGCAAACTTTCAAGATGTCGTCCAGAGGGGCATGATCGCCTGTACCTTCGTCTTTTCGTGCATATAGTAATTGCTTCCCTTTGAAGACGAACATTCCACCCTGATGAAACCAGAAGGCAGGTATTGATTATTGAGGTATGTAGATTGGATTAAATATGTGTTGCTGATTGTGAAAACAAATCTAACCTGTTGCAATACGCCACTTCTATCATCTGGGGTGGCTTCGATAGTATAGTTCTTTACTGCTTTCTGCAGAGCCTCAAATCTTGAGAGCACCTTAGCCTATTGCATTAAAACTCAGGTTCAAAAGCTCCTCAGAATAATAATACTTAGAATGAATGTAAAAGAAGCATACACTAGCAGGGTTGAAGAATGTGCGGCCAAGACCATAGTATAAGCCCAAAACATCGTATGCCTGAAATAAAGAAGTAGCTCTCAGATTTTGCAGTCATTGAAGAAAAAGAATTTAGCAACTGAAGGCAGCTAAGATGAGAACATGGAGTACCTTTCGTTCAGGATCGGCGTATAGGCAATCCTCTGGGAATGGTAACTTGATATATTGAGATCACGGAGACAACCGTCAGCCCCATATATCCGAAAATGGTATGCAGTAACAATATGTGATAGGACATTATAACTTTTTCAGTGAGTAAAGCAGGTTAGTTAATCGGTCATACAGCTTGTGACGATAATTTGAAAACTCAAACTGCCAAACATATTAGCACTCAACATAATTTTACTAAGATCACATTATTCCAATTGAGTATCTTGATTTTAAATTCTATCAACTTTCCAGTTCTGTTAGTTATCCATCATTTATTAAACTTCGTCCACTTAAACAAGATTAGATACTCAAAGAATGACACAGGAAGGGTGGGCGTATGAACAATTATCAAAGGTAGCTTTCAACATTTGTTCTTTGCCAGGAAAGCATGTAATTGTAATCAAGTAAGACCAGCCACTATCTGTCATGTGGCATGCTTATTTGAAACTTAGATGCTTTGCACTTGATGAAATTTAGCCATATAATACCATTGCTCCTTTTTTTCTTTTTAATGTAACAGAAGCCAATCCAACTGTTGAATAGTCGGGAAATTTCTTTTATTCCCTTCTATTTTGGGCTTCAGCTCTCCAACTATTAAATGAGACAAATTGTATTATAGTTTCTTCTTTATATCTCAACCTTCTAATTAAAATCACTCCGTATCATAAATGTGTAAGCCTCGTTATACAAAAAGGACCCAATAACTTACACAAAAGTCTATACACAGAACATTCTATACTATCATTTCCATTTACATTATTTTTACCTAATAAAGACTGTAGACAACAAAGGTCTTCCATTTATTCTGTAGATAACATAAACTATTTCCCTCATTGTAGATTTTAGAAAAATTAAGCAACATACCCGTTCTGCAAGGATACGAGCCTTATTTGGAGCACCAACACCAACTGCAATAAGCTTAACCCCAGCTGCTTCGAATCTTGACTTTGTTTCTTCAAGAGCAGAAGCAAGTTCCCAACTTCAAAATACCAAAACAAAAGTAAGCAAACAAAGTGAAAAGTCAAAACAAAATCCATGTTTTCGGACCCAAAAAATCATCAATTACTGGCTCTGGAGAAAACTTACCAGCATGGGCATCCAAAGTGCCTCAGAAGTGCGACAACAGCAATCCCCTGGAATCAAGAGAATTAATTGCATAAAACAAGAAAGTGAACAACTGCTACTGCCAATTGCTAGTTCAATGGTTCCCAATGACGACCAAGCAATGCAAATTCATGTAATTCAGTACATAATATTGAAATCACTTATGAATCCTTCATATAATTTGCATAACAGACATGTTATCATATGAGCAACTTAAATATTCACTTCCCAAAACTTAAAATTAACCAGAAACCACCACTTTATTTCTTCAATATACCATCCAAAATAGCTTGAATTACAGAGAAATAAAGAAGATAAATACGGATTAAACCTCTTCCTGGTCCCACAGGTCCTTGAACAGGACGGGATCGCCGGCGGCGGTGAAGATGCTGACCTCGCCGAGCATCTCGCCGATGCTGGGACCATAATCAGCTGCAACCAAAGCCCTTGCAACAAAACGAGAACCGAAGCTATTTTTTACTGAAATTGAGGAAGAAATGGTAGGTGCGGAATGGGAATGAGACTTGAGAGGCGAGAGAACGGAGGAGAATCGAGGCCGAGATGGCGGAGAAGAAGAGAAGAGAAGCTTTGGGAGCTGCAAGGAGTGAGTAGTGGCCATGGCGGTTCCGATTTGGTTTCACCGAAACCCTACCCAAGAACTGTACTGAACCAGCAAGTGTGGTGGCAGTTGCAGAACGTTGAAGTATCATCGAACTGTAAAATTATTAAAATAGAAAGTCATTCATTTTGTGTGGCGCGACAATATTCCGTAACGTGCGGAGACGTCGTGGCCAGCTTATGGAAGATCTGGGCCTGGCCCGCAGGTACTCAAATTTGGGCCAGGCCCATAAAGGCCCACTATCTCCGGTCTCTCTTCTGTAGTCTCTCACACACAGTTATTAGCCACAAGCTCTAATTTTGATTTTGGATAATACTTAATTTTGATTCAGGTTTTGGGTCGAGTTTTGTTTGTTCCTGAAAAATAATTGAATTTGGTTTCGGATGTCCAGAGATTCAAAACTAATCTGTTCACTCCAGAAGAAGCAATATAGATCTGATTTCGGGTGCCAATATTTTGGAAAAGGTCGTCATAGGCTCCTTAAGCACTATATT